>JANGFH010000188.1:0-52960 GCA_025758715.1 Glaciozyma martinii | reverse complement strand
GGGGGGGGTGGAAGAAGATCTCGGCGGGGGGGGGGGGGGGGGGGGGGGGAGGGGGGGGGGGAGGGGGGGGGGGGGGGGGGGGGGGCGCGGGGGGGGGGGGGGGGGGGGGGGGGGGGGCGACCGTGCAGAGTCGAGCGAGCGCGGAACGCACGAAGAAGGGGATTTGGCGCTTTGAGCAGTCCGTGTGCGAGCATCGGCAAGGCAGCGCGTTCGGGCGAGTCAAGCAGTGGATCCTGTGCGAGCAGGAGCAGGGGAGCAGTTCCGAGCTCGAGGATGGAGCTGGCGACCGACGTGGGTTCTCCAGGGGAAAGCTGATGGCCGGAAGATCGTATCAGCTCACTCCCCGTACCCCTCGACACGCTGCTCGCCCGAATCTCTCGAAGACGGCTCTGCCTCAGCTTGTTCTCAGTCTGTCCTCCCTCTCCTCTCGTTTGACTTGAATCAAGACCCTCAAGAACAGATCTTGACCGCGCAAATCGACCTCGTACGTCTCTCCCACTCACTCGCGTTCCCTCCAACGGCTCCCTCTCTTCGCGCGGCACCAGCTCTCTTCGCGTCCTGCGGGCGTTCCTCCTTCGGGGCGAGGCGGAAGGAGTCCCTTGCCGAGTTTGAGAGGTTGTGCGACTGGTCGGGTAGGCGTGGGCGTCATGGTGGAGGCGAAGGAGGGACGCGGACCACGGGAGTTCCTGGCGGCGAGCGAGGTCGCGGATCGAAGAGTGGGTGGACGCGGGAGCTTGCTGAGCGTACGAGTACACCTGGGTGAATGCGTTTTGAGGCAGAGCGTAGACGTTCGGCTGGATAGGTGAGTCTTGGGAGCTGCGGAGGAGGTCTTTCGAGGGGAGCTGATGCACGTTTGGCAGAGCGTCGCCCACTGGTACGGTAGAATCGCTGCTCGGAAGAGAGAATATCGACGTGTGATTACAGTCTACGAAGGTGCGGAGGTCTCCTGGAACGCCACCCAAACTCGGAGCTGACCCTCGCACAGGTCTCCTCCGCACTCGACGCAAGCCAACCTTTGACCAGCTCTTCCGACACCCTCTCATCCTCGAACCCTGGCCAAAGCATCTTTCCAACTCCTGCCCGTTTAATCACCCGACGACGTTTGCGTCTTCAAGTGCGCGTTTTTGCTTTGCTCCCCTCCCGAGTCTCGCTGACGCCTCGTCTCGTTGACCCGCTAGGCCAAAGCACGACGCCTCTCCCTCCAATTGCTCGACGCCCTCCGGATCGCGTCTAACCTTACCTCTGGCGACGCGTCGCGAATTGAGTTGAGATCTTCGCAGGAACGTTGGGAGCCTGCAATGATCTGCGGTCACTTCACATGCCGGCCTCCTTCTGCTCAACGCGCACGCTCTTCTCCTCTCCACTCTCTCATCTCTCCTTCCTCCGACTCCACGATGGCGGTAACCCGCAGCCGTCCACAAGACCACCCCGACATCCTCTTCTCTCACCCTTCATCAACGACCTCGTCGACATCGGCAGAGGGCTCAAGTCCGGCGACATCTTCCTATACGTCGTCGTCGACTTCGCTGGATTCGGACCACGAGATGGGGGACCGCTGGGAGGGAGCTGAGGCGCGCGATGGAGCTGATTCGACTGCGCCCTCGACGCCGCACGTTGCGCGTCTTTCGAAGAGGAGTGAGTTGTTTTCAGGCTACTTGGGGAACGACAAGGAGCTGATTCCGCGCAGAGGCTTCGATCCAGAGCCTGAACGCGCCGGCAACCAAGCGGAATGCCAACGCTCGCGACCTGGAGCTCGCATTCGACCTCGTCGCCTCGTCGTCGCTCGTTCAAGAGAAACCCAAGGTGCACCTCATGCGAAGGAGCTGCCGCATCGGAAACGGCCGTTCATCCGACCCTCTATGCGCTCCGACCGACGTTCCTCAACCTCCCGAGTTCGTCACGTCCTTCCTCGAGCATGCTCCATCGTCGCACGTGCCTCCCCCCTCTCGATTCACTCGTGCGCGTTTCTTTCTCTCCGCATTTGCAGGTGCCAACTTCTTTCCCTTCTCGCAGAACTTCTCGCGCGCGAGGAAGACCTCATCTGCGACGTCCCACTTCCTCCTCGCGCAGCGAAGTCGAGGGCGCAGGAGCTCATCCAGATTGATGCGACAAGGAGATCGTCGGAGAAGGATACGAGTTGCCAACGAAGTGGATCTCAGACCGCTGCGCGGAGCCAAGGTGAGCAGGAGCGAGACGCCGCCTCGACAAACGCTTACTGACTGGCCTTCGGTCGCCTTCAGCCTCGACCTCTGCAGGGTCGCTCCAAGAAGACGTCGCGTCTTCTTCTCATTCGTCGCTTCCTCCAGTCGCGAGCGGTTCATCTTCTAAACAAGTCCCTGCGAACGTCAAGGTCAAGGCCGTCAAGCCGGGCGAAGCTCTCAAGATCGACAAGACTACGTGGGCGACGCCTGCTCAGCTTTCTATGATTGGGAACAAGCCGCCCATCTGGAGCGAGGTGAGTTTTTTCTTTGCGCGCCGCGTTCTTCGAGCGAGGGGTTTGAGCGAGGGAGCTGATTTCGTTCTCTCCTCCCGCAGGGACGTCAAGAGCTTTGCGAGTCGCTGTCGTAGTTCAAGTCTCGACAATCTGGACACTACTTCAAGGGTTCGCAATTCTGATTGGCTTTGAGAAGAAGAAGAGCTGATTTCGCACGAACAGATGGAATCTGCCACGCTTATCTCCTCGACGGTCACCCTTCGCCGATGGATGCGTGCTCGGACGGCGGTCGTGTCATCATATCCCAGTGCGTCTTTCTTCCACTCTTTGCGTGCCGTCGCTGACGCACGAGACTTGACTTAGCGGTGGAGGCTGCTCGGCCGCCTCCTCCGAAGCAACCTCTGCCGACGCCAGCAGCTACAGGCTCACGTCGGACCAGCATCCCGACCTACCTCGAATCAAATCCCTCGTCAACTGCTACAAGCACCAAGTCCCAGTCGTCCTCATCGTTGGCGAGAAGTACAAGCACTTTCCGAGGCTCAAGACGACGGGAGCGCGATACGCTGTGCTGGGTTACTACGTCGTGACTGATTACTGGGTGGGTCCACCTTCTATTCAGTTTTGAATGCGTGCTGATGTGCTTTGGATTATCGCAGGCCGAAGCCGAACTCGTCAAGAACCCCAAACCGGGAGCTCCACTTTTCTTCGTGCGGAGCAAGGTGAGCGCGACCCACAACACCTCCAGCTCGAGCTCACACTCGTTGCCTCGCTAGTTTCACTTCGAGTGGATGCCAATTCAAGGCAAGCCGTGGTTCTTGGGCTCCATCGACGTTCCTCTGTGCGTCGCCTTTCTCTGTCCGAGTTCCGCGCCTGCTGATTTGTTCTGCAGCGCGAAGTCCGCAGGCGTCGCCGCGAGCTCTTTCGCGAACAAGAAGACCTGTACTGTGTGCAAGAAGACGGTCCCTTCCATCTTCGAGGAGGACACTTCCTGCTACGACTCTCTCTGCGAGAACTTCTTTCGGGTGCGTTCCTTCTCGCTTTCCCCAAGCGGCCTCCCTAACCCTTCCTTAAACAGCTCAACAGCGTTATCGTCCAATCCTCGACGCTCCATTTTCGCCCTTCCTTCCTCGGCACTCGCTACGACCCCGCCTGGCCGACTACCGTTCCCCATTCCCTCATTCCTCCTCAAAGCCTCCAATCTCTCCATCGCGACAGGCTCGCCCCCTACTCGAAAGCATCCTGGAGCGGTCGGCTCAGCTCTCGTTCCGAGTGGGCCCGCTTCGCCTGCTCGAACGAGGGGTGCAAGAGGGTGGCGAAGATGAACTCGTCGCCGATTCTCGCGCTCAAGCTTGCGGATGCAAAGGTGGATCGCAAGCCGCTGGTGCAGACGGAGTTGAAGGAGACCAAGCTGGTGCTGGAGGGGTTTGACGGGGTCACGTACACTCTCGGGGGCGGTGCGAAGGTCCACCACCTTTGGTCGACGGCGCGCACGCTCGCAAAGGCCGACAACCTCCTCAAGCTTTACCAAGAGAAGGAGTTGTCAGGCTTCTCAACCGCAACCCGATGTCTGCGAACAGGAGTAGGTCGAGCTTCCCCTTCCTTTGCGCTCGGAACTCGCTGACGTGCTTTGCGAATCTCGCAGTTGCCGGCGAGATGTTGTGCTCGCAATTCTCTTTCAACTCTGGAGTCGTGAGTCCCTCCACTGCCTCTTAAGGCGGCACTAACGACGGTACAGGTCTACAACCACGTCGTCAAGGTCGAGACGATCTTCTTCGACGATTCCCCCGACGTGGTGCGGCAAGCGCGCAAGTACCTCACCGACATCTCGACGAAGGTGGTGCAGTCTCCTGGCGATGCAGACTTTAACGAGATCCTCTCGGTGGCATACAGTGCGTCTTTTCTCTCCTTGAGAAGCCCACTCGCTGAGACTGTGCGCAGTGGAAGGAGGCAAGATGAACGTGCGTTCTTTCTCCGCTTTCTTTCTCCTCCCTCCTCCCTCCTCCCTCGCCCAATCTTCGAGGTCGAGCTAACCATTCTTTGCAGTTCCACGACGACGGCGAATCAGGACTCGGCCCCGTCGTCTCGGCCCTCTCGCTCGGCGCCGGAGCGATCATGACTTTTCGACGCAATATCAAGAAGTCGAAAGCCGCTGATGGAGCAAGAAAGAAACCGAACAAGGTCATCTGCAAACTCATCTTGCAGCATGCCGACATCACGATCATGGAGGGCAAGGCGGTTCAGGAGCTGTTCGAGGTTCGTCGTCGCTCATTCTTCTCGTCGACTGAGCTGACCGAGGGAGCAGCACAAGGTCCAGCCCATGGGATTGAGGTTTGGTGAGTCCCGTCTCTCCTCGCGCTTTGCGCTCTTCGGAGCGAAAGAGCTCACCCTCTGCCCGCACGCAGCTGCGACAGCGCGGTTCATCGGACCCGAGAACGCTCCCCGCGCTTCTTGAACAGCCCCCGTCGTCAAGTATCTCCTCGTCAAGTATCTCCTCCTCCAGTCCACCTAGTTCCTCCATTTCCCGCTAGACCTCCCACCGTGGTTCCTCCTCGACTTCCCACCGTGGCTCCTCCACCTCTCCGCTCCTCCATCCCCCTCCCTCTTCCCTCCTGACTACGCGGAGGCTCCCGCATATTTAAGTCTTTGAGATGCCCATTCACGGGAGCATGGATGCGCGAGAAGAGAACCAGGAGAGCAGGGAAGCGAGTTGAGAGTCAGGACGAGCACCGCGCAGAGGAGCCTGTCCCCTTCCCTGCGAGATCCAACAGCATGTTGCAGAGCTATTTCTCCTTCCTCCACCGCACTCGTCTTCCATTCTTCGTCCGCCAAAGTTTGCGATCGCAGCGCGTTGGCCGTTGAAGGAGTCGAGCTCGATCGGAGGCGGCGCGAAGGGAAGGAGCGTGGAGGGAACCAGGATCGCTGGGCGACGAGCGGTAGCGCTAAGGCTGGCCTTTCCAGCTGGAAGGGTTTGGCGAGAGAGGTAGTGGGAGGAGAGGAAGAGCAACGCGACGAGGACCTCTCCCTCCTCCCCCACACGTTGTCAGACGTCGTCAGACGTCGTCCCGAGCAGCTACCGTCTTCGCTGTTTGTCTGCCGCCCACTGCGACAGGAATGGGACAAGCTTTTAACTTTGCCCTCGTTGTCCTCTGGATCGCTGCCGGAGCCGTGAGTCCCACAACACACACACGAACCCCTGGCCGGAGCAGCGCTGACCCCAACCGTGCTCGCTCGCAGTTCCAGTACGGCTTCCACATCTCCGCATTGAACGGTGTACAAGACTCCATTACTTGCGAACCCCTCCCCCTACCCTCAGCCTCCTCCTTCCCCACCTGCGTCCCTATCACCAACTTCGGCTTCGGCGTCCTCACCTCAAGCTTCACCATCGGAGGTCTGCTGTCGAGCATTTACACGGGAGCTATGGCGGACAACCGCGGGAGGAGGGGCACAGCGATTATCGCCGCTGTCGTGACGGTTGCTGTGCGTGTTCCGGCTAGGAAGGTGCTGGGAGGGAAGCTGACGCCCCGCTCTGCGCGTAGGGAGGGTGTATTATGGCGGTTTCCTCGAGTCTGTGGGCGTTGGTGCTGGGGCGCGTTGTGATAGGACTGGGTGAGCTCCTGCGTCTCCTCCCCGGGCCGCAGGTCGCGTGCTGACCTTCCTCCCCAGCTTGCGGCATCTCGACCGTCCTCGTGCCGTTATTCCTGAGCGAGGTCGCGCCCGTTGCGATCCGGGGAAGCGTAGGTACGCTGCGTCCTCAGACCAAGCGTGCCCAAGCTCACGAACGCCGCTCCCCGCAGGAGTCTTGACGCAACTTAGTATCTGCTCGGGAATCCTCCTGGCGCAAGGGCTCTCTAGTGCGTCGCTTCTCTCAGTTCCTCGCTCGCTTACAAATCCCCCGCTATTCAGTTCCTCTCTCGAAGCCCGAGACGGGACGGTGGCGCTTGATTCCGCTCGTGTCCGCTGCTCTCGCTCTCGTCCAGGTGCGTGCGATTCTTCGACTTACAGCGCTTCTGGTCACCGGCAAAATCGACAGCTTCTCACCTCGTCGATCATGATTGAGAGTCCCAAGTGGCTGGCCGACAAAGGCGGACGTGTGTTCGACGTGCCGTACAGCGAGATCTACGGCGAGGATGAGGATGACGGTGCGCACTTTCGGTCTCTTGTTCTCGAGGACCTTTTTGAAACTCGCCGGCAGAATCTGCTGATCCGCTTGTGGGAGGAGCGAGTCGCTCGGAGGAGGATCCTGACGAGTCCCTCACGCTGGGCGAGGTGTTCAGCTCAGAGGAGACGTCGGTTCGGCATGGGTTGAAGGTGAGCTTCTTCCTTCCTCCAAGTCGTTCGGAACTGATGTGCTGAATGTGCCGCAGGTCATTCTCGTTAGCCAGCTGTTTCAGCAAGCTTCAGGTGCGTCGCCTGCGTTCCTCTCTGCGCTTTTCGCTGACCTTGCGATGCGCAGGCATTAATGCTGGTTCGTCGACTGCTCCTCCTCCCTGACGAAACCAAAGCTGACGTGCATCGCTCTCGCAGTGATGTACTACTCCACCCTCATCATGAGCGCCATCTCTCCCTCGCGCGCCAAGTACATCGCACTGTTCATCACGCTGGGTGAGTCCTGCTTCGCTTGTACTCGTCGCACGCATTGCTGATCTGGCTCTTCCCCAGTGAACCTCGTCATGACGCTCCCAGCAGTCTACCTCATCGAGGTGAGCCCTTCTTTCGTTCTCAGCGACTGCAGCTGAATTGGATACGTTGCAGCGTCTCGGTCGACGAACATTGCTCCTCAACTCGATGGCTGTTAGTCCTTTCGGATTCGAACCGCCCGCAACGACGGCTGACTCCTCTGCTTCGCAGGCCATGGCACTGTCCGCCCTGATCCTCGCCTGGGCCATCAACACCTCTCGGCTGCTCCTCGCAGCGACGTTCATCGTGCTCTTCGTCGCCTCGTTCTCGGTGGGACTCGGTCCGATCCCCTTCGTCTTGATGGGCGAAGCTCCTCCAGCCAAGGTACGCGGGAATGTCTCCTTTGGGCGTCTTCGGCATTCGCTCATCTCCATTCCGGGGGCAGGCACGTTCGGCGACCGCGAGCGCAGGCATGGCATGCAACTGGAGTGCCAACTTTGCCATTGTGAGATTTCTTGCTTTTGCTTCATCGTCAGAGGAGAGGATCGCTGACGTAGGTTATCTTCTCGCAGGGTCTTTTGTTCCTTCCTTTTCGAGACTGGCTATCAGGAGGAGACGAAGCTCGCAGTGGGACGGTCTTCTTGTTCTTCGCGGGAGTGTCTGCGGTGGGGTACGTCGCGCTGGCGCGACTGGTGCAGTAGCGATGAACACTGGCGGAATGCGAAGAGCACTTTGAGTTCAAGGCGGAGTGTTCATTGACCGATCGCGTGGAGCACTTTGCAGCGTGGCGATGTCGATTGGCCTTTTGTTCTTTCCGCAAACCTTGATCAATGATCGTGTGCTGGTTCCCCTATCCCTTTCGCTATCGAGGAGAGCGGAGGAGCGAGGAGTTGACTGTCGGCAGGAGTAGAGGATGTACCTGGAGAACAGCTGGGAGCGAGCGAAGAGAGCGAGACTACAACAGAGTTAACAAAGTTAACTAATGGTTTTCCAATACTGCGGAAAGTCTAATTCGAAGTGCGGAAGCAGTCGGTTTTCCCCTCAATCCTCTGTTCTTGCCGTTCTCCCAGCAGCACGACTCTCCAGCCTCGAACTTTCCCCAGCTTGTTCCCACCTCTCCACGCCATAACGAGCTCGCACCAATCCAAACCTACGCTGCGGGGTTTACTGCGCCCGCACAAGCTCCAACCGCCAGACTTCCCCTCAATGTGCGCCTCTTCCTCCACCACGACGCCCGCCACGAAACGAGAACGTCCAGAGGACTCCCTGCCCAGGTACGAACCCGCCCTTACATTGTTGTCGACGGTATGAGGCCTGCGACTGCGTCTTTCTCTGCGAGGAGCTAAAGCCGCACCACCTCCGGGGGCCAGGATCTTGGGGAAGGAGCAGAGCTGACGAGGTGCCTTCTCTACAGTATGTACCAGCTCGACATGCAGCAACAGCCACGACAGGCGCGAATGACTGGAAGCGGAGACAAGGTGGACAGGCGACCAGTGGATCCCTCGGTCAGTAGCTCCTTTTTCTCGGGAAGGAGGAGAGCTAATGGTCGTGCAGCCCATCGTTCGTCTGCGGATCAAGAAGCCCTCGGCGATGAAGAAGACGGGGGACCTGGTCGACTCGGACTTTGTCCATCCGACGTTGACTCACACGCTCTTCTGCTTCGCATCCCTCGTCGCGGGCGATAACGACGACGAGCTCTTCGTGATCACTGGGTCCAAGAGCAAGCACGTTATGGGAAGCGTCGTCTCCTCCCTCTTCCACCTCAAGGACCAGAGCTGCTTCGTCTTTCCCGACTTGAGCTGTCGGGCCGAGGGGACGTTCCGGTTCAAGATGTCGCTGTACGAGTTGGTCGAGTGCGTGTGGTCCTCCTCTGAACGGGAACTGCGAGCTAACGTTGCGTTTGCGCGCAGGGAAGGAGTGTCGTTCTGCACGTCAATCTTCACGGCGCCATTTCAAGGTGGGCAGACGATGCCTTGCGAAATCTTGACATCGTGCTAATCGTTGCGTGCTGCAGTCTACTCGAGCAAGCGCTTCCCTGGAATGGGAGGTGAGTCTTCCCTGTTCACCTGCTCGCCTCAGAGCGCGAGCTGATCCCCTGCTCTTAGAATCGACGGAGCTTTCTCGGAACTTGGCTTCGCAAGGACTGCGCCTGCGCGTTCGACGGCCGGTCAAGTGAGTTAGTTTCGGGCCCGCATGGTGCCAGCACCAACTAACGATATCCTCTCTGCAGGAACGACGAGGAGAACGAGCCCTCTCGTAGCCCCGCACCGGCCGCGGCGTCTGAACACTCCCACCCTTCCGCCCCTCGATCCGACCTCCCGCCCCCTCCTCGATTGGCAGCGAAAGACACGCATCGTCTTCACCCTCACCCTTCCGAATCCAACAAATCCCAGCGAAAGCGAATCCGCCTCACCAACCCCACCCCTCCCTCGACCTCCTCTCAACCTCAACGCGACCAACGAAACTATGGACGCTCCTCAGCACCCAACTGGCGCAAGAACTCTCCTCCCGCCGTTCAGAACCACGGCCTCGGCATCCCCATGCCCTACGCGACGCCTCATCCTCACCCGGGCGCCTACCCTCGGTTCGCTGGGCGAGGACCCTACGACCAATTTCCTCCAATCCACCCCTTCCCTCGCGCTCAAACCCAATCGACGACGATTCCCGCACACCTCGCCCCTCCTTCCTTCTACCCCATCCAGGCGAACCCGATCCGTCAGCGCCAGCTCGAGCCGCAGCGGCGCCTCTCTCCCGCAGGACGACAAGTCCCCTACGCTCCTCGTCCCACCCTCCCCTCCGCCGAACCTCTCCGCCACTCCCGATCCATGTCGGAAATGAGCCAAAGCTCCTCCGGCACGTCGAGCTACAACACGCAAGACTCAAGTCGAGGGTCCTTCCTCCCCACGCCTGCCCGGTCCCCGGATCACCACTACGAACGCGAGCGGTATCGGTACCAGCAAATGCGCTCGCCACCGGAACCTCGGGCGATGTTTGCGACGGCCGAGTCGTCGATGAGGACGGACGAGAAGGAGGAGGAGGAGATGGGCAAGAGTGGGACTTCGAGGTCGTTGGCGAAATTGTTGGGAGAGGGATCGACCGAGGTCAAGGACAGTATCAGGGACATGGATCCCCAGGATTTCTTCTCGTGAGATGGGAGGTGAGTTCGTTGGAATCTGCTCGACGGACAGCGATTGCTGATGCGAGTTTTGCGTCGCAGGGCCTGGTGCTTTCTTCCCTCGTTTGTTGGAACAGCTGTAGTCGTACCCAGTTAGCAACTTGCACGCATTCTTCTAGACAAAACCGCAGAACCTTTAGCGAATAGGAAGAGGAAAGGAACGCGGAGCCAACGCGGCGCGCGAAAGACGCAAACTCCAGTTCCCCTCCCGCCCTGGCTCTTGCCTTGTCGAGGTCGTCTGCTTCAGCTTCCGTGGGGCCTCTCCTCCAGCACGACAACCAGCCCCTTGCCCCCAGACGATCAGCACAGTCCGATTCGACCCCGCTCTCCCGCACCAAAATCGCCTTCTCCTTTTCGATCTCTCCCCGTCCTCCTCCACCACACTTGATCTCTGAGAACAGCACCGTCGCGCACACTCCAGGACCTCTCGTACGCTCCTTCTCTCCGACCCCCGAGCGCCAGGACTGACCGTGGTTGCAGCAGCTCCAAACTGGTCTTCGAGGTCGCACGGCTTTGAGAAGGCGGGAAGGAGAGCTTGCCTCACGACAGGTGAGTTGTTCTCTAGCCACAGACGCATCGGTCCCCTGGTAGGCTGCTCTGGTGGGAGGAGTTCAGCTGGGAGGAGCAGTCGTAGTCGCTGGCAAACTTCGGCACCGACGCGCTAGCGGGGATGAGGGAATAGGACAAGAGCTGACCCTGCCCTCACTTGGAGAGCTTATCTTGAGCCTCAATCGCCGCTCGCAGGGCGTTCGAAGAGGAGCCAACGTGATAGAGGTGAGCTCGTGCTGGCGCCCCACCTTGGTGTCTCTCGTCCTGACGAGTTCCAAGACCAGCCAGCCATGCCACCTTTCCCTCTCCCCACCACCGGCGCAGAGCACCCCCATCCAGCCCCACCCTCTCCCTCCTCCTCTTCCTCGACAACCGCCGCTCCCGCCACGTTCACCTCCCTCCTCAAGGGCTTCGTTCGAGGAGCCAAGGCGCACAGTACAACCTCTTCCAGCGGCGCGGTACCGGCCATTTCGGCGACGGGAAATGCAGCAAGAGCAGGGAGTCTGAGGGAAGGAGGCCCGCGAGGCTCGCGACCGAGCATGGTCGGCAGCTCGAGTCGCTCTGCGGGAGTCAGGCCTTCGCGAAGCGCGACGATCGGATCGTCCCCGACCGTTCCCCGGCGCGAGGAGTCTGTGGTGGAGGCGCTGGATCCGCTCATGAGCACTGGCGTGACGAGGGAGGACGCCGACGGCAAAGCACTGCCAGGACCGTCGCGAGGAGGGTTTATCGTCTCGCCGCACCCTACCTCGAGACATTCCTCGGGTACCATCGATATGCTTCACAGCAACGCCACGGCATCGACTTCAAAGCTCAGCACGGCGTCGAGTTCCTCCCGCCCCTCGTCCCTTCGCCGAAAGTCGGTCGAGGTCCTGGTCCCAGTCGTCCCCGCCGAACCCGAAGGCGCCCCCGTCCTCCCGCCCTCCAAGATTCTCCCACGACTCTCCGATCTCGCGCAGGAATCTCCCGACGTCGTCAAGCTCGTCCCCCTCATCCGACTCCTCTCGCAAAGCGTCTCACTCTACCCCTTCCCTCCACCCTCGCTCGCCGCGACTTCTCTCTCCGAAGCTCTCGCCAAGCACGGCACCACAACCAATGGCCTCCACACTCCTCAATCCGTCGAAGGACTCTCCGCTCTCCCTGCCCCCTCGCCACTCCAAATCTACGTCTCCCAGTCGCACCTCCTCTCGTCCGCATCTCCGCCAGCGGTTCGGGCCGCGCTGCTGGAGCTCATGAAGGCCTGCGTCGACGCCAGCATCGGCTCGATGGGCGGGATGAAGGAAGGCGAGAAGGCAGTGTACTGGGACGAAGCGAGGCGATGGTCGGACGAAGCAAAGGTCGAGGTCGACGACGGACAGGGAGGGAAACGCTGGGTGCTCCTGGATTCCGAGCGTGAGGCGCTGGTGGCGATCTTGTCGTCGCTCACGAAGGGCGGGAGGGACTTGTCGGACGTCCCAGGGCTCGTCGCACTCCTCTGCACCTATGTCACCGACTCCCTCCCCGTACCCCTCCCGACCTCCCCCCTCTTTGACCCGACTCTCTCGACCTCCTTCAAGAGGACCACTCCCCCGACCCCCGCGCCCCACACGAGTTCTCTCGCCCTCCTCACCTCCCTCCACAAGTTCTCCGCACCGCACATCTACACCGCGTCGACTCTCCTCGCCCTGCGCGCCGCCCTCGAAGTCGCCAAACTCCAAGAAGAGCGTGACATTGGCGGTCAGAACGACGTCGGCGTCCTCCCCTTCCTTGGCGCTGTCGTACGGTTCGGCGAGGTGACGGGCGGCAAGGCGGCAAGGCGGAAGACGGATCTGATGGAGGGATCCCGCGAACGAGGTCCCCTTGGGGAGAATGAGGGCGATGAGATCCTCCGCGAAGTCGTCTCGATCGTCGCGAGGATTATCGGCTGCGAAGGTCTCGTCGGCGTCGTCGAGGTCCAGGCCGGCAAGCCTCTCGCCAAGGTCCACGACGAGCGCACGAAGCCCAGCGTCTTGCCTCCCCTCGCGCTCGAGCTCATGCGAGACCTCCTCCGTTCGCCCGCCAACCAAGCCCTCAAGTCCCTCCGCAACACCCTCGTCGCCCCTCCCCCGACCAGTCCTCCTCCTCCCACCCCCGTACTTCTCCTCGTCGGCGCTCTCCGATCCCTTCGAAAAGCTCTCATCGAGCATTCCGCCGACGCCGAAGCCAGCATCAACCGCGGCGAGTCGACGTCCCTCACGACGGGCGAGTCGCGTTGGCCGAGCATGCTCTCGCTCGGACTGCCCTTCCTCTGGAGAGGACTTTGCCGAGTCATGCTCTGGAAGTCGGGCCACGTCGATGGAGAGGTCCTTCGGTTGATCGAGGAGCGTCTCGAGGCGGGTGCGCGTGTCGGAGCTCGAGCGAAGGAGGCGGCGGCGGCGGCGGCGCTGGCCGGTTCGACGGAGGCAGGAGGAGTTCGAGCAAAGGAGTTTGACGAGGGCGAGGGAGGAGTGAGCTACGAGGATTGGGACATGGCGATCGAGGCGTTGGACAGGACCAAGTGGCATATCGGAGCTTGGGAGGAGCTGAAGCGGAGGCCTTGGGTTATGGACGATGATGGTGCGTTCTCTTTCCTTCCTTGCCTGCCTCACGGAGACTGACTTTTTCTCGTAGATACGGCTGAGTTACAGGAGTCTGGTAACGCTTCTGCCTCGACCTCGTCCGAGCGCGCCGCTAACTCCATCCTTCCCCAGATTCCGAAGACGAGCAGCCTCAACATTTTACGCAACGTCCCAGCATCCTCACCGCCTTCTCTCTCCTCCTCCGCACAATCGTCAGGGCGTGGCGGACGCCAGGATTCTCCGGACCCTCCGAGCGCCTCTTCACCATCCTCATCTCCCTGGCGCCTCACCTCTCCGACACCTACGCCTTCGCCGTCCTCGAGCAATGCGAGCTCAATGGACTCTGTCTTCCCTCCCACCCCGAATGGCTCGCTCGAATCCAGGAGGTCGTCAAGGCGTTCTACGTCGTCCCCACCGGCAGCTCGCGATTGAGTCGAAGGGGGTCGTCGCCCGCAACACGACGAAGGACGATCCAGCTCCTCGCCTCCCTCCACGGCCACCTTCGCCTCTTCCCCACTGCCCGCGAGACGCTGGTCGGGACCGTCATCATGCAGCTGCTCGAGGCGACCTGCGAGACGGAGACGGACGTGAACGTCGCCGCCGAGCTCATCAAGCTGCTGGCCGAGGTCGGTCGGGACGCGCTTGTCGACGACGAGGATGCGGCGGAGACATCGGGAGCGTTCGACCGCCTCCGACTCCTCCTCGTTCGCGTCGCGAAGGGATCCGTCAAGCCCGGCGATCGCTTCTCGTCGTCGGTCCCGACAACTCCCAAGCAGAAGCCCGGCGCCGCCCTTTCCTCCCTTTCGCGCTACCACAAGGACAGCTCGCCGTCAACCATGCGATCCTCCCCCTCGATCTCGGCACCCATGTCGAGCTCTCAGCAGCTCCCTCCCTCGAACGACTCCAGGGACGTCTCCGTACTCGCTGTCCTCGCCCTTACCACCCTCTTCCACTCCTGCCTCGCCCACTCGACTCGCCAGGCGTCGGAGAAAGCGATCATCATCTTCCGCGACCTCCTCAACCTCCTCGTTCCCAACCTCTTCCCCAAGGCCGACTCTCCCGACACCGTCGTCCCCGTACAAACTCGCTTCGCCGTCCTCCAGTGGTTCGTGCGTCTACGAGCGGACGCTGCGCATCGCATCAATTGGGTCAAGGACGTCGACATCTCAGGCCCCGCTGCGATCCTTCGCCGTCAGGCAGACGTCGCGTCTGAAGCCGTCACGGAGGCGCTCTCCGCTGCTGTCGGTCGACCTGCGGAGGAAGGCCCGTCCGAAGCGAGAGGCAGGACGGCGCGAGGACAGGCGTCGGATCGGACAGGGAGGAACCTCAGCGGGAGTCGTCTTCGCCTTGGCAGCGAGGAGCGAAGCCCGAGCCGAGGGAGCGCCAGTCGCTCGAGAGCGCCGGTCGGACCCGTCAGCTCGACGCCGACGCTCTGGACCGTACCGGAATCGCTCCCGTTCGACTTTGGGACGGAGATCGCCTCGATAGGCGGGGACGGACTCGCTTCGTTCGACCACAATCGCATGCGAGATTGGACGGAGGAGGAGGACCCAGGCACCGGGTTGATGAAGGTCAAGGAGGCCGAGGACCTCTCCGCCCCCGAAGATCTGATGGTCGTCCTCCCCGTTTCGGAGTACCTCAAGGCGATCAACCACCTCCTCCAACACGAGCCCGAATGGGAGCTTGTCTCCTACGTCCTCTGTCACCTCCCCGAGCAGCTCAGCAACAAGCACTTCGCCTGCGGTCCTCGAGCGGCGCAACAGCTCCACGGCCTTCGCCAGCTCCTCTGCGGCGGTCTGCGAGGGGGAGAGCGCGTCTTCCTCGCGGACGTCGTCCTCCCGCCGGGCCTCAAGCGCGCCGAGGTCCACGCCGTGGCGTACCAGTGCCTTTCGACGCTCATCGCCTACCGGAGCCTCTTCAACAAGCAGCACCAGGACGACCTCGTCGATACGTTCATGTACGGCCTCGGGAACCCTCGAGACACGGCCAAGCCGTGCATCCACGCCCTCGCCATGGCCGCCTTCGAGCTTCGCCCCTCGATGACGAAGCACCTCGCCGAGATCGTTCGCCACCTCCAGAAGATCATCTCCTCTGCGACGCTCGGCGTCCACATCCTCGAGCTCATCGCCGGCGTCGGCCAGCAGCCCAGCCTCTACGCCAACTTCACCGAGATCGACTTCCAGACGGTCTTCGGCATCGCGCTCAAGTACATCCAGGCGCACAACGAGCGACCTCCCGACAGCGAAGCCGAGGAGGGGATCGAGTACGCCTTCTCCCAATACGTCTTCCTCCTCGCCTACTACGTTATCGCCGCGTGGTACCTGGCGTTGCGTTTGACGGAGCGGCCGAAATACGTCCCCTTCCTCACTCGTCGGCTCATCCAGGCGAACGAGGGCAAGCCGGAGATCGACGAGCCGACTGAGGTGTGCTTCGACATGATCGCTCGCTACGCCTACTCGAACGCCGATCCTCGCCCTCGCCTCAGCGCGTTCGACAAGATGATCACGACGGGACGAACCGCGACCCCCTCGTCGTCGAAGACGTGGATCGTCGGACACGCGACCGTGACGGTCAAGAGCACACCCGCGCCGGCTTGGGTCGAGGTCACGATTCGACGGGCGTCGGGAGTCGTCAAGATGCTCTGGGAGCTGCAGAACATCAGCGGCGTGCAGGCGACTTCGGACGTCGACTCGATTGCGATGTACCTTCGCCATCGCGAGACCGCGCAGGTCTCGCTCGGACTCCCCTCCATCATCAGCGAAGCCCTCTCCTCCCTCCCCAGTCCTCCTCCCCAACCCCACCTCGGCCACCGCGCGCGATCGCAGTCGTTTTCCGGCACCACCTCCTCGCTACGATCCCCCGAGGCGACCATCGAGGCGAACACGGTCTCGGAGGCGATCAACTCGGCCGCGACCATCTCCGCGCAACCGACGCTCGAATCTGGCGTCCTCGCGGTCGACCCAAGCTTCTTCACCCTCCAGCTCTCCTCCTTCCCCGAATTCGGGCCCAGCGGACCTCCCCTTCTCGTTCCGAGCGACCCCGGCTCGCAACGAGGAATCACGGCTCTCGACAGGCTGCCCGTCGTCGACTTCCACAAGATTGGCGTCCTCTACGCCGGCCCAGGTCAACGCACCGAGCGCGAGATCCTCAGCAACACGCACGGGTCCAAGGCGTACATCGAGTTCATCTCGTCGCTCGGCCAACTCGTCCGGCTCAAAGGGAGTCGGGAGCTCGACCTCTACGCCGGTGGCCTCGACCAGGAGAACGACATCGACGGCCGCTGGACGTACCTCTGGGACGACGACATCGCGCAGATCGTCTTCCACGTCGCGACCCTCATGCCCACGTCGCCCGAGACGGATCCACAGGCGACGCTCAAGAAGCGCCACATCGGAAACGACTTTGTCAAGGTCGTCTTCAACGATTCGGGCGCCGAGTTCGCGTTCGACACGCTCCCAGGCGACTTCAACTTCGTCAACATCGTCATCCAGCCCCACACTCCCGCCGGCAACCCCTGGAGCGGTCCGGGAATGACGAACAACGCCGAGTTCTTCAAGGTGTCGATGCAGTGCCGGCCTGGCATGCCAGAGGTCGGACCGCTCGGCGCCTTCAAGATGGTGACGGGCTCGTCGCTTCCAGCCTTCGTCCGCCAGCTCAGCCTCCACTCGAACATCTTCGCCCAGATCTACCTCGCCTCGGTCGGGTTCGAGGCGCGCCAAGGGACGCAGAAGCTCGAGTACAGCTCCAACTGGCGCAAGCGGCTGCAGCAGATCAAGCTCCTCAAGTCGAGGATCCTCCACGCGCAGGGAATCGCTCCCACCGATCCGTCGGCGACTCCCTTGGATCTGGACGCGGCGGAGGCTTCGAGGATGTTTACGTCGTGGCTTTGAGGGTGCGTTCCTTTCGCTGCCCCTTCCTGGACCCACGCTTACGAACTTTTTGAGCAGGTGACGACGTTGGGGAGGGAGGTGAGAGTCTTGCCAGGGGGAGCTTGGGCGTCCGAGGTCTTGTGCGTCTTCTCGTTCTCGCGTTCTTCTCGAGCTTCGCTGACGTCCTTCGACAGGCAAACGAGCATGGTGTTGGAGAAGGGGAGGAGAAGCGGCGGAGGAGAACGGTATCGAAGGGAGTCGGGAGTATCAAGGATTTAACCTGTTGCGAAATCACAACTAAGTGCTGCGAGGGATGCACCGAGGTCGTCCTGCTCGTTCGTAGAGCTCTCTGGCTCAGCGCTCCGAACCTCTTCTTGTTGCTCTCTCGTGGCGAAAGCTGAGGTCAACGCCGTGATGCTATTTCGTCTTGCGGAGGAGCAACTCGGTCCACCCCAGGTGGAAGATATGCCCTCGCTCCTGCCTGACATAGTATAGGTAGCTGACCGCGCCCAACGAGACGCTCGCGAAGGACACCAGAGCCGCCCACTTGAACTGCGATGGGCGGTACAGAACCATTGTGAGGGAGTATCTGCGAGGAGCAGTCAGCGAGGGTTCTTTCTGGCGTGGCGTGCGAGCGAGCGAACTTGAGGAGGTCGAGCACGTTTTGAAGTGAGTACTGGAGAGCTGTTCTGCGCGTTGGAAGAGGGAGTCAGCTCTCGAGGTAGCGTGGTGAAGAGGACACACTCACAAGCTGTTGCGACGGGGACGGTCTTGCAGCGTCATCTGGAGCTCCTTGAGCTGGCAGAGATCGAACGACCACAGCCCAATGCGCGACAGTGACATCCCTGGGTTCGAGATGTGTCAAAAAACGTGTCAAACCCGAGGAAGGTCGGGAACGAACCAGTGAAGAGCATCGCAGCGTTCCAAGCCATCCCTCGCTCGCCTTCCGCAGGTGCTCCGACGAAAAAGGAAAGCAGCACCGGGATCAGGCAGACTACTTCCGATCTGTCGCGTTTCGTCAGCTTTGGAGGGAAGCGGAACGAGGGACGCACAGGATACTCCAGGTCCCTGTTCGCACAACCCCGATCCGATTCTCCATCCATGGCATCCCTGTGGACGAGAGTCGTAAGTCGCAGACCAGCTGAAGCTTTGCAGGACAGAAACAACTTACCAACAGTCCCTATGAGCCCAGTAACGACGCAAGCTCCTCGCATCCCAGCCAAGAACGCGTCGTCCCAGTTGTGTGACTTCAAGAATGAGAGCATCGCGCCGTCGAAGCTGCAAAGGAGAGGCTCAGATACAGTTTCTTCTCTTCGCAGAGGGGAGAGGAACTCACGAAAGTACGCTGAGGTACAGCAAGGCGATAGCGAGAGAAGAGGGGAAGATGGGCGAAAGGATGAACTCCTTCCAATCGCTGGCCATCTGCATAAGGCGGGGAAGAACCAGCTTCCGCTTGTGCGTTACACGTTCGGAGAAGCTCTGGAGCTGGGCGATTGCACGAGCTTCTTCGCGCAGGCGTTTGCGGTCCACGTTGCGCGCTGCTTCTTCCTCAGCGAGGATGGGGAGACGGCCGTAGACGACGTCAATCCCTGTGGTTGAGCAGAATGTTAGTAAGGCTCTGTCTAGAGGGGAGAAGACGCACAGATGAATTCAAAGATCATGGAGACCACTGCGAGCAGTCGTCAGTTCGCCGAGGGCTAAGATTGTGGAGCGAGTTGCCGACGCACGGCCAAATCCGAGCATGAAAGCGACGCTGAAGGGATATGAGACGACCGTCGTAAGGAGAGACACGAAGAGGGGTGCCACGAGCTTCGTGATGAGGTCGATTCGGCGTAGATATCTGCACCGGCGCGTCAGCGAGAAGCGGAAAGTGAAGGGGTCAGGAACGAACGTGTTTAATCGCGTCAACTTCTTCGAGGAGCCTTGAGCAATCACCGTGACCCAGTCTCGCTCGATAGAAACGCTGATGGCAATCTGCAATTCCCCGACGTCAGCAAGGACTGGGAAAGTTGGGAGAAACGTACGCACTGTCGCCAGGTTCAGAACGGCAGAGAAGATCACCACCAGACCAAACAGTCCCCATACGACTGTTCCGTCGGCACCTTCTCTGGCAGAGGTCCTGAGTTTTAGGAAGAGGATCAAGAAGCAGGCACTGCGAAGGAGGCAAGTGATCAGCGGAAGGGACGTTTAAGTCTGCGCGCGAACAAGGATGCAGTCGAGCCTCGGCTCCTCGTGGACAAGCAGAGGATGAACTCACTATGCTAGGCACACGGAGAGCTTCTGGAGGACGATGCAAGAGCGAACGAAACGCAGACGAGGCCGTGCGTCGACGAGGTTTCCGATCCAGCCCGCCCCGATAATTGCAAGGCCGGTGCAACAGAATCCGAAGATGGACGCAGGCAATAGCGTGTCGGGGAAGAGCGTGATGAGGTAGAGACTGAGTGGAGGAGGTCAGCTTACTGGCTACCGCGCGGTCTCCCCAGGTTACGAGCAGCGTACTAGCTGGCGAACTCGTAGGACCGTTGGCCCCAGGTACTGTAAACAGAAAGGGGTGAGCTTGATGCCTGCTGGAGGCGGCGGCTGGCTCACCTCGAGACGTGCTGAGCAGCGAGGGAGAAGAGAGCACGAAGGTCGAGGTGGTCGTCGTCCTCCTCCTCAGGAGCAGCTGGGGGATCCACAGGCTCCTTGGTAGTGGTCGAAAGCTGTTCTAACTCCATCGAGTTCATCGCCCGTCGACCCAGGAGGGAAAGCGTGCGGAGTTGGCGGCGATCTCGACAAAACCGCTATCTCTCAGGCGCGCCTCTGCCTCTCTCCCTTAAATCTATCCCCCCAGCGTGAAACTGAACGCCATGCTGCTCGTATCGCCCCTCCCTTACCCAGACAGCTGCTCCCCTGCGCTCAAAGAAGCTGGCTTCGGCGTCGTCTGTGAGGGAGTCCAGGACATCAACTCACTTTCGAAGGACGAGTTCGCAGAGTGCGTGGCTGTCCTTTGGAGGGGGGACTTGGGGGTACTAATGCTTGCGATTTGCAAGGAGCGAGAAGCTGCTCTACACGCACGGCGTCGTCCTGTTCCCGAACGTGGATCTCACGCCTGCTGGCCAGTTCGCTCTCACGAACGCGTTCGATCCTCGGTCGACGCAGTACGGACACGGTGCAGGTGAGATCTTGATCAGTTCGAGAGTTAGGAATGCGTTTTCGGGCGAGGACGGTCAGAGGGTGACGCGTTGTGGAACCGCTCGGTCGAGAGACTCCGAGTCCGCCATGGAGACGACTTGGTGCTGCTCAGGAGCCGTGCTGACTTTGTTTTAATCCACAGTCGGACGTCCAGAAGCCAAGTCGATTCTCCATCCTGACCTTCGCAACATTCCGGCGAAGCCAGGTGTGTGCTTCGCTGCTTCACGTCCTGAGCGAGGAGAACTGACCGAGCCCCGTCTCATCAAGCCGTCCAGCTCATCGGTAATGGCCCAGCAACAGATCCTTTGATTATTCAAGGGCTCCCAGCTCCTGTCAATCTCAAGCACCCTTCGCATCAAAACTTCCACAAGACGACGATTAGCGACGAGGATTCCGCAAAGGGCTTGACTCGCTTCTATCGCTGGCATGTGCGTTCGTCCCGGAGGCTCTGTCGAATGTTGCGCTGATTATTTGAACAGATTGACGCTGCGCTTTACAAGCTTGATCCTCCAAAGGTTACGACGCTGTGAGCAAGTTCGCAGCGAGCGAAGAGGACGAGCTGATGAATCCTGTCGCAGGTACGGTCTTGGAGTTCCCTCGGGGCCGAAGCAGACGGTCCGCTACGACGATGGAACTGGCGACGAGCTCCAAGTGCCCCTAGGAGGAACCGCTTTCGTCTGCGGCAAGAAGATGTTCGACCTGCTGCCTCCTCCTCTCAAGTCTCTCGCACTGCGCGGTCAAGTTCAGTATGCGTGCGTCCTCCTTCCACGTTCCACACGGTTTTGAAACTGAAAGGAATATCGCGCAGTCCCCATCCTTACGTCTGGATGACGCCCGCTCGAGCAAAGTCAACTGGTCTCGGCATCGAGTCCGAAGGGAAGGAGCTCTCGCGCGACGACCTCCCTCCGTGGAAGGAGGAGGACATCAAGACGTACCCGATGCTTTGGAAGAACCCCGTTACTGGAGGACTGCACTTCCAAGTTCACCCTTGCGGCGTCGAACTGCGTGCACATTCCTGGCCCTCTCGCTCTCCTTCTCGCTGGCGACCCTGACGCTCTTTTTCTGGGATTTCCAGATCGTCGCACCTCTTTCTGCTGGAATCTCTCCAACACAGGACATGCTGTACCCCGAAGGAGCCACCATCACTGACCTGGAAGAAGTCCGAGAGCTGCTTCACAAGATGCAGCGTCCTGCCATCGCTCCCGAGGTGCGTTCGCCTCTCCTCTCTCTTCCTAAGGCTCTCTCCTACTTCCCTTGTGGTGGAGATTCCTTTTCTGGACGCTCAGCATTCCGAAGAGCCTCGCTGACTTTGGCAACCACTCGCAGTTCGTCTACACGCATGACTGGCGCCCCAAGGACCTCGCTCTCTTCCACAACCGAGGGGTTCTGCACACTATCACTGGGGCGTTCAAGCCTGAAGCACAGCGAAGCTTCTGGAAGTGCAACTTGGCGGCCAGCGATGCTCCCAAGGGTCCGACGGAGGAGGATATCGCGGAATGGGCGTAGCGTGGGAGGAGGGCGTGGTTAGATGTGGAGGGGACGTTGGATGTGGAGGGCGGAGATCATAGAATGTTAGGAACGCAGTGCGGGTTTCGAGTGCGAGCTCCTTGACCAAGTCGGACGAATCTTCGCAGCGAGGCGAGCAGGACTTCCGACTTCACGAGCTGCCCATTCTGCTCCTCCTCTTCGCAGCTCCCGGTCCTCCCCCAAACCCGACGCAAGGGCAAGCAATGGAAGCAGAAAGGAGTGAGAAGGCCGTTCGCGAGCAGCGATGTGGAGCTCAGTCGGTCTGGGTATGCAGCTGGTTCCAGATATGCAGTAGGTATCCACAAGTACGAGGTATCGCTATCCACGAGAGAGGTTGCTAGTCGAGTTGGGCGTAAAAGTCGAGACGGGGGTCGGGGCCTTTGGAGGTCGAGTGAGCTCGAACGCAAAAGGCGATACAGCCTCCTCGTCCTCCTCAACCATCTCCTCCTCCACCACCTCATCAACCTTCATCACCCCCGCCCTAACCCTCCTCCTCCACGCACTCCCCCTCCCCGCCAATCCCTCCTCCCTCGCCCCCTCCTCCATCCTCACCAAAGCCTCCCCAGCCCTCCTCATCCTCTCCTCCTCCTCCTCACCCGCCCCCTCCTCCAACCCCGCTCTCCACCACCTCTCCGAAACTCCCTTGGCCTCCTCCCACCTCTCCTGCCCCCCTAGCGCCCTCACCAACTCGGCACTCTGCGCTCCCCGCACTCTCAACCCCCGTCCCATCGCAGCGTCGAACGTCCTGAGCGCCGCTTCAGTCCCCATGCGAGCGCGGGAGATGCGCGCGCTCGAAAGACGTAGGAAGCCCTGGATGAGGAGGGAGAAGGTCGTCGAGTCCGGAACGACGTTGGCGCCGACGAGCGAGTTGTAAACTGCTCCTGCGCCATCGACGTCTTCGGCGGTTAAGCGAGGACGAAAGATGTGGGACGCGAGGAGGGCGTTCCAGGTATCGATCGTTGGTCGATGTCCATCGTCGACGAGGTGCTTGAACGTGCTAACCGCTTCGCGTCGCCTGTCCCTCGCCGAAGTCGACAGGAGCCGCAAGATGGCATTGTACGCCTCGAGCGGAACTCGTGCGCTCCCCCTCTTCGCTCGCCGACGAAAGAGCTCAAGCATCTGCAAGCTCTTGACGAGCCCTCCCGCGCGCACCGTCGCGCCCAAAACGGTGCCCGCGATCCTCGCGTCGATCCTCCCCGTCGCTTCGTAATCGACAATCACGCGCGCGGTCTCCTCGATACTTCCTCGTGCACCGAGCGAGCGCCAGAGGAGGCCCCAGAGGCCTTTAGGGAGGGAGAGGCCATCGGCGGACAGGTCGATGTAGAGTCGGAGGGCAAAGGGGTGGTCGGCGTGGTCCCCCTCTGCGGCGTGGCGGAGGAGATGAGCGAGGGAGGGGGAGAGGGAGGCGTGCCATGCGAACGGGGTGCGCGAGTCGGGTGGGCAGCGGCTGCGGAGGGAGGTGTAGATATTGCGGGAGAGGGGGATCGAGGGAGCGTGGGTGGTTGTGGCGAGGAGGAGGCGGTGGGATTGGCCGAGGAGGAGAGGCGGGGGGAGGTGCGTGATGGCGAGGGTAGTGGCGAGGGAGAGGGATGGGGAAGGAGGACCGGGGAGGCGCAGGCGGGAGGTGAGGGTGCAGGAGTGCTGAATGAGAGAGGAGAGGGTGTAGAGGGATTGTGTTGAATGCGAGGAGGGGTCGTCCTGGCCGAAAACGGTCTCCCAGAGTCGAAGCGCGACAAAGAGCCACTCCTGCTTCTCCGCCTCGCTCAGTCCTTCGCGCTCAAAGACGATCCACTTGATGAAAGCCAAAGTCGGGTCCTTTGCGCGTGCTTCCTCCCGCTCGAGTCCTGCCAATCGCTCTTGGAGCAGCGCATCGAGCCTCGACGTCCCTTGCGACCTCCCGCTCCCGCATGCCGCATCGAGCGCCTCGCGTCCAGCAGCGTACGGATCCGTCGTCGTCGCGTGCTCCTTCATGATCTTGAGCAGCGCACCCTTGGTCGGCAGCTGAGCGTGGTCGAGCATCGCATGGAGATGGGTTCGCGCGTCGACCGGATCTCGGTGGAAGAGGGTGACGAAAAGGGTGGAGGCGATGGGGGATCGAACGGGGTGGTCGGGGGGTCGAGCCTTTTCCACCGCACGGCGGAAGAGTACCGCCGACGTCCTGGCGGCAGACTCGTCGCGCAAGACGACGACGAGGGCGAACCGCTCGAGCGTCGCTGCGTCCCGTTGCTCCTCCTCGAACGATTCCGCCGGGAGCTCGAGGAACTCTTCCCGTAGTTCTGCCATGTAGGCTCTCCGCGCGACCTCGGCTGGATCCTTGCCGTCGTCCACCTCTCCCTTCCGCACCTTGGACACCCTCCTCAGCTCATCCCACCTCACGCCAACCTCAAACATTCTCCGCGTCTGCTGCACCTCCAGCTCCCACCCTCGATCCTTGGCACAGTTCCGTAGGAGCTTGAGCACGCTCCAGACATCGGCGGGGTTGGAGATTTGTGCGCCGGGAGGTCGGTCGGCGCGGGAGGCGAGGGCGAAGAGGGCGTCGAAGGTGGATCGAGGGAGGGAAGCGCGCTCGGCGGGGAGGAGGTGGGAAAAGACTGAGCGCGATAGGCTGCGGTTGGAAGTGGCTAGGGCGGCAGAGAGGTCGTCGAGAGTGGTCGGAGAGGTGGAGGGGATGGGGGAGGAAGGAGGAGAGCGTTTGGGTTTCGAGTAGGGGGTTTCGCTGGTAGAGGCCTGCGGTGTAGCTAGAGTTAGCTTTGGTAGAGCAGCAGAGCTTGCTGAGGAGCTCGCCTTTGGAGAAGCTTGCAGGCGAGGAGAGTTGGTGTGCAGCTCCCTCGCGACCTGGCAGAAACGAGTACGCGTTAGCTTCTCAAGCTGCGCCGTCCAGTGATAGCTCCCACACACCTGTTTCCCTTTGAGTCCAGCTCCTATTGGGAACCCAGCGCGGCGAGGTTGGAGAGGAGATCCGCATTGACAAAAGTTGCGACGACGAGGTGGCGATGGCTGGTTCGGAGTTGATTGGATCGATCGTCGTAGTCGAGGGAGCATCCAGTCATCTCCTAGTAGTCGATCTCTCACCACCACAACTCTAAAAGGGGAGGAGGGAGAGCGCCGACACTCTCTAGTCGCGCTGAAGTGAGCTCAATTCGTGTGATCTAACTACGAGATTGCGCCAGGGACAACTAGAGCTGCTCCCCTCTCTCCTCTGACCCTCTGGCTGTGTTCTCCTCCCCCTCCACCCACACCTTCTCTTCTACGGCTGCGTCCGTTCAATAACCAGGCACTAATTGCAGGTAGCCACGAACAGCTTTGTCACCCAGCCCTTCTCCTTCAGCACAATCCTCGAGGTGAGCCCCTCTCGGTTCCTTTGTTGTGGACCGAGTCAGCGTTCCTCCAACTGCCCGTCTTAGCTGGAGTCAAGGCCTGGAGTAGGAATGGGAGGTATCTGAACCAATTTGGCGGGGATGACTCGGCGGGAGAGGGAGGAACGCTGCTCATCGAGGTGCAGTAGATGCATGAATGAGCATAGCGCTAACTCATCCCTCCTCCTCCTTACAGGCGGCCTAACGCCCAAGAACTCATCCTACACCCATTCAAGCACCTACAAGAATACCCTACAACGATGGCCCTCTTCTCCCGCTCCCTCATCCCTTCCTTCGCCCTCCCCTCTCCCTTCCCGGCCGCCGAGCCCTCTCTCCCTCCCGCACTGCCGATGGACGCCACCGCCGAGCCAGAAGTGGAGCTCCTCGTTGAGATCGTCGAGGAGGAGGAGGCGGCTCCGGATCAGGAAGCGATGGTCCTCGACGAGGAGCTCTCAGGAACAACGACAACCGCGTCTGCCGTCCTCAAGGCATCGACCTCGCGCACCAGCATGATTGGCAACGCCTTCTTCCCACCTCGTACGTTCCTTCCCACCCCTCTCGTTCCTCCACTAACCGCCTCCCAAACTAGGCGCCGTCTCCCGCCCACGCCAGTCCCTCCCCTCCGCCCCCTCCGCCCGCGCCCCCACCGCATCCCGCAAGTCCCTCTCCCCCTCCCACGCCCACTCCACCTCGGCTCCAGGAACCCTCTCCGCTCTCCCCGTCGCACACGAGTTCCACGCGCTCAAGGA
Source organism: Glaciozyma martinii (assembly GCA_025758715.1). Lineage (NCBI taxonomy): Eukaryota > Fungi > Basidiomycota > Microbotryomycetes > Kriegeriales > Camptobasidiaceae > Glaciozyma > Glaciozyma martinii. The sequence continues at coordinate 26,937 of JANGFH010000188.1, read as the reverse complement.
CCGTACTGCCTCCGCCGTCTCCTCCCTCGCGAGCGAGAAGACTGCTCGAGCGGGCGAGATGGTCGAGGCGGTGGAGAAGATTGCGGGGCTTGAGAAGGCGCTTGAGGAGGCCAAGTTGGAGGCTGAGGGGTGGGAGGCCGAGTGTGGGAGGATGAAGGAGGGGGAGGGGGAGAGTCGGAGGGCCGAGGAGGTGGAGAAAGTGTTGCTGAGGGTCAGGGGGGAGTTGGAGGGGGAGAAGGCGAGGAAGAGGAAGTACAAGGATGAGGGAGCGAGGTTGAGGATGGAGTTGGGAGCGAGGAGGCTCAAGGAGAGGTGGGAGCTTGGGATCATGGATGTGGAGGATCGGATGAGGGAGGCTGCGATGGTCGGACTCGAGTACGACCTAGCAATGACGAGGATGCAGCTGGGACTGGAAAAGATTCACGCCGAGGAGCTCGAGGTGCGTTCCCGTCTTCCTCTCCATTTCGTCGACCGCACTGACGCCTGTGCATGCGCAGGAATCCAACATCCTCCACACCACCCGCCTCTCCGAACTCTCCGCCTCCCGTACCATCCTCCTCAAGTCCTTCGACACCTCCGAAGCGACCCTCACCACCCTCCGCACCGAGCTCGCCTCCTCCCGCAAGCTCACTCAGGAATCCAAGTCCTCCGTCGCCGAGCTGAAGAACTCGTTCAAGGCTCTCGAAGGAGAGCTTGAGGATGGGAACACGCGTATCGAGGAGCTCGAGAACGAGGTGGAGAGTTTGAGGAGCGAGTTGCACGAGCGGGAGAAGATGGAGAAGGGAGATAAGAAGAACGAGGGGAAGGAGGTTGCCGAGGCGAAGAAGGCGTTGGAGAAGGAGAAGGCCAAGCGCGAGAAGGTCGAGGCAGACGCCAAGGAGCTCAAGGTACGTTCTCACCGGTCCTCCCTCGAGCGCACCCTCACTAACTCGATCCCAATCGCAGGCGACTCTCAAACAAGCCCAATCCGACCTCCGCGACTCGACCAAGTCCTCCCTCGCCGCGCACAAATCCGCCGACCTCGCCACCAAAGCCGCCGAACTCGCGCAAGCCTCCCTCGCCTCCGCCCTCGCTCTCCACTCCCTCCCCGCTGTTCTCCCCAAGTCCAAACCCGCCAAAGCAAAGCCCATCGCTCCCCTCCCTTCCGTCGCCGTCCTCGCTGCGCGCAAGCGGAAGAGTCTCTCGGCAGACGGGTCGGACCCCGTCGAAGCGATGCAGACGGACGAGGAGGAGGAGGAGGAAGATCACGCCGAAGCGGACGAATCGATCGAGGAGCTCAAAGCCGCTGCCAAAGTGCGCGCAAAGAAGGCGCTCGTCGTCGTTCCTTCCCGCGCTGCGACGCCCGTCGTCGAGGGTCCTCCTTCGCCGCTCTCCGTTTCGTCGACGGAGGACCTTTATCGCCCTGTCAAGTCCAAGTCGCGAGCTGGTCGAGGAGCGGTCGACAAGCCTGCCAAGGTTGTCGTCGTGGAGGAGGAGGGGACGCTCGTCGCGAAGCCGAAGAAGCGGAAGGCTCCTGCGGCGGCGGAGGAGGGGAAGAAGAGTGGGATGTTGGGGGAGAAGAGTGCGAACGCCAAGAGTGGGGGGAAGAAGGAGGAGGGAGCGACGAAGAAGCGGAAGGAGAAGGTGCTCGTCGTCGTTGATGAGGCGGAGGAGGGAGCGGACGAGCCGAAGAAGAAGAAGAAGAGGACGCTGTTTGGGGGACCGAAGAAGTTTGAGTGGGGGAGTATCGAGGTGAGTTTCCTTTTCTCGTCGTCGTCGTCGTCGTTCGGGAGAGGAGCTGATGTTGTTGCTTGCGCGCCAGAATGCCGACGTCAATTCGCTGGGTCTGCCCTCCAAGCTCTCGCCGATCAAGACTTCTGCTGGGGCGCAGCGTGCGTCGGGGATGGGGATGTTGGGACGAGGGTTGGTCGGGAGGAAGTCCATCTTCGCAGCTTGAGCGAGGAGGAGGAGGAGCAAGGGGTTCGCTTTTCGTATGGGAGATGTTTTAGCTTTACTATGCCGTTACGTGTGTTGTTTACGCCGGTGCGGAATTCTATGCCTCGTACATGCCGATTAGCGAGAGTGTTTGGAGACGTACGAGCGAGGATCTGGTGGCGAGAGCTGGGTCCGGCGTGTGGTGCCTTCGCTGAGCTCTCTGCCTGTCCAAGCTCTTCCGCTGTTGTTTCCTGCGTGTTAATCTATCCAAAGAGCGTACGAAGTGCCAGAAATATCAACACCAACACCTGAAAACGGGCCCGCTGAGCCGACCGGCGTCTTGCCCTCAGCCGCGTTGAAGTCCCCTCATCTCTTGGTTCGCTCCAACTCTGAACGAGAGCAGCTCCTCCTCGCTAAAGAGTTATGAAGCGCTAGATGTTGATCAGCAACCAACTCAAGTCTTCAGCCCGTCGTTCTCGCCTCTCGTCGTCACCAACCATCCTCCGCCAACCCTCGCCAACTCTGAGCAAGATGTTCGCCCTCTCCGCCTTCAAACAAAACCAGCCCAAGACTCTCCAGTTCCAAAAGACTCTCCCGCGACTCCCCGTCCCCGCCCTCTCCTCCTCGCTCGAGCGGTACATCAAGAGCTTGCGGCCGATCCTCCTCGAGAAGGCGTTGAAGGAGGGCAAGGGACCTGAGAGCGTCGACGCCGAGCTCAAGAAGCGCGAGGAGTGGGCGGCCGACTTTACGAAGCAGGGAGGACTCGGGCGGCTGCTACAGGAGAGGCTCAAGGGTGCGTCGAGCTGAGAGCGTGTCTGGTGTGGGGTACGAGCTGACCTCGTGTTTTGGGCAGACGTGGACCGCTCAACGCCGAGTAACTGGCTCGACGACGCTTTCTGGCTCAAGAACGCCTACCATTCGTGGCGTGTGCCTTTGCCGATCAACAGCAACTGGTGGATTCTCATGGCGGACGATGCTGGCATTCCCGAGAGCGTGAGGTCCTCGTTCCCTGCAACTGGTGAGTGGCGGTCTTTGCGAAAGAGCGTAGAGGATGCTAACAGCACGTCGCACGCAGGCGAGTACACCGAATGGCAGGTCAAGCGGTCCGCCAAGCTCGTGGAGCGTCTCGTCGACTTCAAGCTCAAGCTCGACCGGTGCGTTCCCTTCACTACGCCAATGCTCCGCTCGTACTCACGTCATTTTACTTGCACAGCCAGGACATTCTTCCCGATTCTTCACGCGCAGGTCCGTTCTGCATGCATCAGTACACTCGGTACGAACCCCCCTGACCCTACTTGCTCCCTTCCTCCCGCTGACCAGGCCGTGCGTCTCGCTTTTGGTTTGCCAACAGAGTCTTCGGCGTCACTCGTCTTCCCCAACTCCCCGTCGACAGCCTCGTTCACTCCCCTCATCCTCACCCCGCCTCCCACATCATCGTCATCGCGAACGACCACTTCTACAAGCTCGACGTCCTCTCCTCCTCCACGGCGCTCGATCTCGCCACCCTCGAAGCCAAAATATGGGCCATCGCCGAGGACGCCAAGTCGCGCCCGACTGGAGAAGGAGTTGGCGCCTGCTCTGGCGACTCTCGCGACTCCTGGACCACTTCGCGCGAACACCTCCTCACCCTCGATCCCGTCAACCGCTCGACCATCACCGTCATTGAGGACTCTCTCTTTGTCCTCTCACTTGACGCCCACACTCTCAAGTCAGAGTCCTACGCCTCGTCTTCTCCAGCGACGCAGACTCCCGACCTCGATGCGCACATCCTCAACGCCTCCTCCTCGGCAGGGACGGGCAGGAACCGCTGGTGGGACAAGGCGGTCAGCATTCACGTCGAGAGCAATGGTCGAGCAGGAATGGTCGGCGAGCACTCGCCTTGCGACGCTTTGATCCCGAGCATCGTCGCGGACTACGTCCTGGCGGAGGGCGTTGGGCCGGAGAGCTCGAGCATGCGTGGGCTGGAGAAGGAGGTCGAGAGGCTCGAGTGGGTTCTGGATTCAAAGGCGAAGGAGAACGTCGTCAAGGCGCAGGAGACGGTCGCGGCGTTGGCGGCCGACAGCGAGGGGAAGATGCTCTGGTACGACGAGTACGGTGTCGAGTGGATCAAGAAAGTTGGTACGTCCTCGTTTCTCTCCCCGTCGTTGAAGATCTTGCGCTGACGGTCCTCGACCTCAGGCAAGCACTCCCCCGATGCCTACCTCCAGATGGCTCTCCAGCTCGCCTACCACAAGACGCACAACGTCTCCGTCGCGACCTACGAGACTGCTTCCACTCGCCTCTTCCTCCACGGCCGAACGGACGTCATTCGAACGCTCAGCGAGGACAGCTGGCGCTGGGTTCAGGCCATGCGCGACGGCAAGAAGCATTCCGTGCGTCCCTCTCGCTCCTTGATCAACGCCTCGCCGGCTAACAGCTCTCGCAACAGCCTACGAAGCTCTACGAACTCCTTACCGCCGCCACGAAGGCTCACAACAGCTTCACCCGCGACTCGTCGACGGGCAAGGGCTGCGATCGCCACTTCATGGGCCTCCGTCTCCTCATGCGCGACGGCGAGTCGCACCCGATCTTTGAGGACGAACTCTTCGGCGAGAGCCAGGCGTGGATCCTGAGTACGAGTGGACTGAGTGCAGGAGATCGCTTTTACGGAACCGGTGCGTCGCCTCACTCGTCGTTCGTGGAAGAGGGAGCTGACGTGGGCACGCAGGATTCGGAACCGTTTGGCCTGAGGGATACGGAATCAACTGTGCGTTTCCTTCTCCTGTGTTTCTTCTCTTCGCCCCTGACGCCGACTCTATGCAGACCTTGCGGGGAACAAGATCATCAAGTTTGGAATCGAGTCGAAGCGGTCGTGCGCCGAAACCTCGACGGTCACGTTTAGGAACAACCTCATCGAGGCGATGCGGGAGATGCGGGAGGTGTGCGAGAAGGGGCAGGTCGAGGGGACGGCCAAGCTGTAGGGATCTGGTCGTAACGAGCTGTGCGGGCGAAGGGACTTGTTTACTTTGATCCCGAGTTTTGGATCTTTGCTTGCACTCCCTTTACGACTCTGAACGAGCCTCCATTGCTTCCAGCAAGAAGCAAGATCGGGAGAAAGTAGACCTCGAGCCTCGAGAACGCCGAAAACCCAAAGGGCGCGTGTTCGTCTCTTTCCCTTCTTCCACTCTCTCTCGGGACCTCGACAAGGTACTGCACGCTACGGCAGGGCTCTTCAAGGTCGTCAAGTCACGCTCCGCCACCTGTGAGTCTCCCACAAGCTCCTCGACGCCACGCTCGCGCTCATTCCCAACTGGCGCCAGCCTCTCCCCTCGAAGTCACGAGGAGTCAACAGCGAGCTATGGACGACGCCCAGGTGTGTGCCTCTATTTCAAGTGCTGGGGGAAGGTCTGACCTTGTTCCAGCAGCCCACCCCGCCTGTCGCTGGCTTCGGTCTCTTCGACGTCCTCCCGCTGGATGTTCTGCTCGACGAGGTGCGCCTTTCTGACCTCCCTTCAAGGAGGAAGCTAACTGGCTTTCCCTTTATAGATCCTCCCAATCCTCCACCCTACGGCTCTTCTCGCCCTCTCACGCGTCAACCGGGACTGGCGGGCATTCCTCACCTCCTGTTCCACTGGTGAGGCGCTCTGGCGCGAGGCGTGGGAGTACAGCGGCCTACCAGAGCTCGCTGCGACGGACTGGAATCTTCCTCAATACACTCAATTCATCTTCGAGACGAACCAATGCGAAGTGAGTCGGGCGCTCGATGGAGGAGAACAAGGAGCTGACCTTGTCCCGGCTTGCAGCACTGCGAGCGATTCAGCGGCCCCGACTACACATGTCGTGTACGCTGCTGCTTCTCTTGTGTCATTGACCAGTAAGTCTGACGAGGTCAATGCTCCTGGGGCGCCACTTATTTCCTGGCAGCTTCAATTGCGTCCGGCCGCCATTCCTCAACCCGACCATTCCTCTCGCGAGCGATGCACATGAACTCGTTCCCTTCAAACTCGAGTGCGGCTATTTGTCTTTCTACCTCCCCGCCGTCTATGAGATGGAGCGCAAGCTCGTGTCGATTCCGACTTCGCAGAGGGAACAGTTTGGTGCTGGCGCACGCGATCTTCCGGCGTCCATCATTGCTGTGCGTCTCTGTTCCTGCTACGCCGATCAGCGCTGACTCGAGGCTCGGGGTTCCAACAGAACGGCAAGAAGCTCGAGGCTTGGAGCGAGAAAACCACGAGGATCGAGGAGTGGTGGTGGGCCCAGATCCATGGAAGGCTGGCGGTCGCGTGAGTTGCGACCCTGCTCCTGTAGTGTGCTACAGATCGCTGACTCTCTTCCGTCTTGCAGCATCGAGGAGCTTCTTCGTGTCGACGGCTGGAACGATCAGGAGTACGCGCCACACCGACTCCCTACTCCTCTGCCCTGTGCTGATCCTCTTCGCGCAGCTTGGGACTGTTTCACGAACTCTGCTCGATAGTCACTGAGTTTGTGCGGACGGTCTACGGTTCCTTTCCCGAGGACGTGCTCTCACGTTGGGGTTGGTCCTTCTCGCCTCTCGAACTCGTGCAGACGCTCACCCCAAACCTCTGCAAGACTGGGATTCGACGATCGAAGTCAAGAAATTTGTCGAGGAGCAGCATCGGCGCGCAGGACCCATCATCACCGCAGCGAGGAAGACGCGACGGCTGGCTCTCCTCCGATTCACCTACCTCAAACGTTTCCGCCAGACTATCAACTCGATCTACCCCTTCCCCGAGTTCGACCAGTTCAAGACGCTCGAGAAGATCCGACCGCTTTGGGAGGCGAGAACGACGTTGTGATCGACGACGCGTTCATCGTCGCCCTCCTCCTCACTGTCGGGGACGACATCCAAGCACTCTTGGAACACCTCGAGACGGCTCTCGTTACTCTCCTCGCCAGCTCGCAGGGATCCCGCAACCCTGCCGCCTCGCCAGATCAACTCCAGATCCCACGTCCTTCCTCTTCTCTCGTCCATCATACTCCTCCTCCACTCGACCACTCCCTCCTCCATCGCCTCTCGTCTTTCTTTCAATGCCGCCACTGCTACAAAACCCTCACCTTTGATCTCCTCCCCCGCCACGACTGTCTCTGCCGATCCCGAGGTCGCCCGTGGCCCTCCTGCGCGTTTGTCGTAGGGGACGACATGGGTTACGACGGTTATGAGTGGCTTTCGGACCACGCGCCAAGCTTTGATCCAGAGCTGTACGTCGTTCGAACCGACTGGAACGGCGTCATCGAGGCGCTCGTTCAGCTCGGAGGTCTCGACCCTGCGACGGCGACGAAGGAGGAGATGGACTCGCTGGGAAGCGCCTTCGTCTGTGGCTGCAGCGAATAGTCCCTCGGTAGCACCTGCAGGACCTGGACGCAGATGGTGCGTTCCCGTTCTCGCCTCCCGCTCGAAAGCGCTAGCTGACTTCCTTCCCACGCAGCTCGAGCATGTCCTCGTTGCCCACGTTCCTGAGGGCACACCCTCCGCTGGGTTCTCGACAATTGACGTTGGCGCGCTGGGAGTGAAGCTGTTGAGGAGCGAGAACGAGATGTTGGAGGCGTTTTTGGCTTCGGGGAGGAGGTATGAGGCAGAGGGCTCGGGGGCGGCGGAGGTGGGAAGAGCAGCGGAGGTGGGAAGGGAGCTTCGCATGGCAGGGATATAAAGGGTTGTCTTTGAAAGGGAGTTTGCTTTGCGATTCGAGGTACATCAGGCTCGGGAGTTCGATTTCGCCCGAGCTTCGCACGGTGCAGAGAGTACTTTCTGTGGAGAGTACTCTCTGTCAGCCCTGCTACACTCAAACGTTCAAATTGAAGTCTTCCTCTTGCTAGAAACTCTGCTCCTTCGCAGCAACGTCAACTGCGAGGGGGGGGCTCTTCCGCTGCCAGTGCGCGCTTCTGGCGAAGGGACTTCGTCGCGGTGCCACCGCTCCTGCTTGCAGTTCTTCCGCAGAGGCGGCTTGGATGTGGTGAAGAATTGCTCGCGTTGATTAGCTGAGAGCGAAACGCGGGAGAAGGAGTCCGGGGTGGGGGGCAAGGAATTTGGTTTCGCTGCGAGCAGGTCTCTCCCCCAGCACTCTTAAAGTCGACACACCTCTCAACGACGCTGACTAAGCAAACCCCCGCATGCTATGCACAATAAATCAAGCCAGGGTCCCTCACACCCCAGCGATCCTCTTCGGGTCGCGTCCCCTCCTCAATCGTCCGGGTAAATCACCCCCAAAGCCGCGCTCGGGATCAACCTCAGTCCCTCCCTCTTGCAAAAGAACTTCCCGATCCTACTCGCACCGAAGAGCTGCATCAACTGGCCCTCGGATTCGACTTGGGTCGCGTCGGCGACGGCCTTCGACGACGACGTCCTGGTCACGCCGTGCTTGTCCATCTGCGCGAAGAGGACGATTCAGTCAGAGCGCGAAGCCATAAAGGGAGTGCGCACGTCTTCATAGTAGATGCTCCTCGAGACTCCTGCTAGCGGGAGAAACGTCAGCGAGCGAACAAGTTGAAGCCATTCAGAAAAAACTCACCCCGTCCCTGCCACCCCCAGCTAACCACAACGACTCCCCCAATGCGCCTCCTCGTGAACACATGTCCGACGCAAAACTCGGGCCCGACCTCCCCTCCTCCCCTGCGGCGCGCCGGCTGCATCTCCGCGTCGCTCGCCCTCATGTCCGCGCACATCTCCTCAACATCCGCTCGCTCGGCAGTCGGGACTCGAGGAAGGAAGTACGTCTCGACGAGGCAAACGTCGTGGGGATAGAGGTCGACGTCTTGCTTGAAAAAGTCGCCGAGGCGTTCGGTGCTGGACTGGAACAGGGCCAAAGCGACCGGCATGGCGTACTTCAGGTGAGGAGAAATAGTGGCGTGGCCTCGCACAATGGACACGATGGTCTGGATGGTGCTTGGAGCGAGCTGCGACGAAACTTGAGTCAGTGGAAGCTTCCCGCCAGCGAGAAAGCGAACGTACAACCTCCTTGGCGGAAGCGGGGACGAGGCAGCGAGAGATCTTTTCGGGCGAGTAGCCTTCTCCAATCCAGACGCCCTCCATGCTCTGGCGGTCGAGGAAGCCTTGACGCGGCCAGACGGCGCGATGATCGTGCACGACTTGATGCTGAGCTTCGTACGAGTCGCGCGGAGGATGTGGTGGAAGATGGCGACGGTAGCGATCGAGCGGTACGGGTTTGCGTCCGTCTCCTGGTCCGAGTGGCTGTCGCGCGAGACTCCTGAGATGGCGGTTGGCTCCTGGCGCTCCAAGGCCAACTGCTGAAGGCAGAAGATCTGGTGCAAGAAGGGCTGTGCCGCAGTTAGAACCGGCGAAGGAAGGAGAGAACGAGGAAGACGAACGTTGGTGTCGACCTCAAAGGACCGGGCCAACAGGGCATTCCAGATGGCGCGAGTCGCGTCCTCCAGCGTCGCAAGTTGTTCAGGATCCGTCTCGAGTTCCTTCTTGATCGTCGTAGCCAAGCAATCGAGGTACGCAATTGTCTGCGAAGAGAGTCCAGTCAGCGCTGGCGGGAGGCTGGGGAAGGCTGAGCAGGGGAAAGGACTGACATCCGCAGGAAACCCTCCTTCAAACCCCGCAAAAGCAGCCAGACCCTCGATCCAGCTGTTCTCGTCCTCCTCCCCGTCGACGATGCTGCACCAGGTCGCGACGGCTCCCATTCACCTGATAACTCCCAGCACCTCCCCCGCCCAGTAGCGCACGCTCAGCCACCGCTCCGGATCTTCCTACTCACTGGTCTGCTCGGCCTCCACGAGACGGTCCACGAACCCGCACCCCAAATCGGCAAGGTGGTCGACCATCTCGAGGTGGCCGTTGGGAGCCTGAGCCAGCTCGCGGAGAAGAGCCATCGCCTCCTGATCCCGCGTCGCATGCCGCTTGTAGTACTCTGCGTCGCCGAGCTCTTGAGGGGAGGGTTAGGAGGGATCGGAGAAGCGCCAGTTCGCGGCGTGGTAAGGCGGCCGGACGAGGTTCGAGATGGCAGTGTCGCGGAAGGAGCGGGAGACGAGGGCGCAGGCGAAGAGGGTAGGACCGGCAAGGCGGTCGAAGGGGTTGAGGGAGGAGAGAATTTGGCCGACGACTTCTGGCGGGACGTAGGGCGGCATCGTTTGGGGGAGGAGGAGGGGGAGGGGGCGGGTCGAGCTGCGCCAACGGAAGCGATCAGCTCTGCTCCCACTTGCGAGTACGAAGGAAGGCAGACGTACCGATAACCAAGCGCGGTGCGCGTCGCTTGACTGTTCGAGAGAAGTGGGAGGAGGAGAAGAAGCAACTCGAGCTTCCAGCATTCCAGCGCGCTCGTCTGGCTCTGGCTCTCTCTCCTGCGCCGTTCGAGGCCGTACAAGGCCACACGAGTGCTCAAAGATGATCCACCAGTGCTGGTGGGCACCCCCTCTGACGTCCTCTGTTGGAGCTGCCTGCTTTCTCTGGGGGACGAGTACCTCGTCGCGACTTGCACCCTGCTGGAGCTTTATTCGCACTCTCCCTCTCTCCCAGCCTCGAAGAGCCGTGCAGTCCTCGCACCGAGAATAACCCCTTCGAAAGTAAACCTCAATTCGCCCCAGAGCATACGCAAACCTGCACAACGACCAGCATTCCACCTTCGTCCTCCCTCCGCGCACGTTCGCGTTCAGCATGTCCCCTCCCAAAGCAATCCCCACCCTGCGTCGATACCCAAAGTCAGCTCCCGATTCTCGACGACGAGCGCAAGTCCTCACCTTTCCGATCTTCGCTCATCCTCCTTCTTCTCCAAGCAACTCCAACGCGATCCCCCTCCTCTCGCACTCGTCCTCCATCGCCTCACTCCCTCCCCATTCCTCAAACTGCTCCCTCGACATCATCAGCTGCATCTCTCGCAACTGCGCGACCTTGACGGCTCCAGAGCGGAGGAGATCCAGGAGATAGTCCAGCCACCAATCGTCGCACTCCCGAATCTTGAGGGTGGTGATGCGGCTGTTACAGAGCCAGGGGAGGGATTCACAGACCGTGTTGATGTAGGTGAAGAACGACGCGAGGTTGTGGCAGTTGGCGAGGAATGGTCCGAGAGCGAAGACTTCCTCGTCCTCGCGGTAGGGGAGTTCGAGGTGGGAGAGGCGAGGGGCGAGAGTCTCCGGGGCGGAGAGACAGGGAAGGATCGTGTCGAGTCGAAAGTGCCAGCCTTCAATGGTGAGCGAGGTGATGGAATGCTGCAGGAGGGGAATGATAAGGTCTGGTGGGAGGGGTTCGTAATGGCAGTCAAGCCTCAGGGCTGAGAGCTGGAACGGGAGTCCTCCGGTAGGAGCAGGGGTATCTTCAAGGTCAAAAGTGGCTTCGAGGAAGAGTGAGGTAAGGCCTTGGAAGAGAGCAAGCGAGTGAGTGAGCCGAGGAGGGAAAGCTGGAGAGCGAAAAGACGCACCAGACAACTGCGGCGCGTAGAGTGCCCGAAGAGGGAGTTGCACGTAGCCCAGGTGCAGGTATCGCACCCCCATGCACGCCTCGAGGACTTCCTCGGCCAGCCCCGACCTCCAACCACTCGGGGCATGATCCAACCCGCAGACGACCAGCTCGACGGTCGCGAAACTCTCCTTGCTCTCGCTAACGCTGGCCGCAAAGAATTCGGCAGACGTCGCATCCGAAAGTACCACCCTCCTCCAGAGCAAAGGTTGCGCTTCCGCGTGCCAGGCGCGCGATACGAGAGAGGCGGTGAGGAGGTCGTTGTAGCTTGCACAGGCACATGCGTCTACTGGAAGCTCGGCGCCAAGTTCGAGGATGTTGTGGAGAAGTTCAGGCGGGAGAGAGTGGATCGTGGGCATGGCGAGGGGCTGGGGTAGGGGGAGGAGTGCCTGAGGAGGGGGAGGACGTGTAGCTTCAAGAGAGTTCTGGGTTGGGCCAGCTGAGCAGTCCTGAGCCTGACCAGAGCCTGGAGGACTATCTACGTACGATTAGAGCAAGGGAGCTTGTTCGTGCAGCGTCTAGCTTTGCGAGTGAAGTGCTGGGAGACCAACCTCGACGACGCCCTCGACGCGGTGGTTTCCTTCTTCCCCTCAACGTCGACGCGTGCCTTGACGCTCCCAGTTCCACCCAGTCGCCTAACCCAAGTATGTTCCAGTCTGGCTCCTCTCCCCGCCCTCGCTAACCGGCCTCTCCCCAGTGGCTATCATCAGCGACATCTTCCTCTCAGCCCTCTCCAACTCGCTCGGGATCCTCGCCGTCCTCTTAATCGTCTTCTACCAGTACATTGAGGTGAACGAGAAGCGGGACAAGGAGGCGCGAGCGAGGGGGGAGCGGGAGGAGGAGAGCGAGGAGGAGGACGTGGAGGTCGAGTGAGGTGAGCTCGGCGCCGAGGGTGGAGTGGGAGGGAGCTGATAGTGTGCTTTTGGGGCCACAGGTACGCTGGACGACTGCGTGTACATAACCCTCCCCCTCCGGCTCGACCTGGCGGCGCACCCCCCATCGACGCCTCCCTCCCTCCCTCCCTCCCTCCTTCCTTCCCCACCGGCTCTTCGCCCCTTGCACACGTATACCCAACTCTGTTGATACCCCTGCACCCACGCCGCAATCGAAGCACATGGTCGCCGTTCGCTGGAACAATTTGGAGAGGTGGGGAGAGATGAGGCTGGGGAGCTGCGAGGTCAAGGAGGATCGCTGCTGAGCGCTGGCTTCTTGGACGGGGAGTTTTGGCTGGACTGGGAGGGGAGAGAGCTTGCGCGGTTCTGCTCCTTCGTGCGGGGTTCTCAAGGCGGCGCACCCCTCCAAGGAGCTCCCTCTCGAGCTCTCCTGGCCTCTCTCGAGTCGATCCAGGCTCCTGGACCTCTCCGTCTGAGCATCCCGTTCCTCCGCTTCGAATCGTCACCCTGCGACCAACTCGAGGAACGCCAGCGTCGGGCAGAGGAGGCCGGTAAGCTCCAACGCGGGGGCCCCAGATGCTCTTCCTCGTCCCAGGAACTCCCCGCCGCCGCTGAGCGAACACGAGTAAACCTGGAAGCATGTATTCCGAATCCGTACAGCCCGCCTTGTAGACCCTAGGCCTTCTCCATCTAGAGCTTTGCCGTTCCAGCCACTGCACCGACGCCGCATCAGCTCCCCACGCCTTGCCCAGACCCGCAGGACCGAACGCACCCTGTCCGATGAGGAAGGGCTTCGCAGTCTTGGTGAGAACCTTCTTGCTGTGGAACTCTGCGCCGGGGAACGCGTTAGCTGGCTCGAGGAGCGGGAGGAGAGGGGGACCGGACGCACTCCAGAACTTGTCGGTCGAGTCCTTGCCGCAGGAGCTGTTGCTTCGTTAGTGATGGACTTAACTACTGGAGAGGAGGAGCCAGGCATACTTGAGGAGGATCTTCTTTCCGCCTGTGGGTAGAGGTCGTCAGCTCGGTCGGAAGAGAGGATGCGCGTGCACCACTCGACGTACCGGGGTGCTCGTCCAAGAAGTCGGTCATATCGTACACGCCGCCCTCGATACTGGAGGGAGGCAGGAAGGTCAGCAACGCGCTGCCGGGGCGGAGAGAGGAACTGACATGATCCACGGGCTCTCAGCGGCTGGAGTGAAGCGGTCAGCTCTGGGCGCCTGTTCGAAGAGGGCAGGAAGGGACTGACTGGTGTGCTTTGCGATCTCGTCAACGGTGTAAGTCTGCGACATTTCTTGCTGGAGGAGGCGTTGAGGACGAGGTCAAGCCGGGAGAGGGATAGCCGAAAGGGCGCAGTCGCGTTTAGGCGGCGATTGATTGGCTTGTGGAACTGGGGCAAGGGAGGAGAAGGGCAGAGAAGGGGAGAGGAGCAAGACGAGGGCGGGGAAGCAGTCTTCCCTTGAGGTCTAGTGGGGGAGAGGAGCTCCTCCGAGGAGATGGCTTGTTTACTTCTCCTCGGATTGTTGTCTTCGCAACTCACTCTCGATTCTAGTGCAAACTGCGCCCGTGCAGCACGAATGTCATTGCAGTCGTAGCTTCCTAGTGCCCAATCTCCTGACCCAGAGGCCACCTCGCCGCTCCCCCGCGTCCTCCGCCCACCACCCTCGTCGCAGTTTTCCCCGAACTCCAGAAAGCACCTCGAAGCCACCGCAGAAACCTCGCGCCGAGTTCTGCCACACTCTTCGCCAGCGAGTTCACCGCGCTGGAAAAGATTGCCGCACGGAGAGGAACACTTTCGACGTCGTGGAAGAGCGAGTCCACGGTCGGGAGGTGCCTTCGTAGAGGCAGGGAGAGAAGTTACGCCGAGAGACCTGTCGGCTCATCGATTGTTGTGACAGTAGTCTCCAGAGTCGTTCCACCGCAGGCGGAAAGAAGCAAGTGGTCATGAGATCCTGCGCGAGTCTGCGGGCTACGATCAGCTTGTGGTCCTACTCTGTGTGAGGAGAGAGGACGAACTAGTCCAGCTCCCGCTTGACCATTGCCGCTCGAGGGAGGGCGAATTCCGTCTAGCCGCTGGAGGAAAGGGAACGTCCAGTTGGGCACCACTTCGAGCTTGATCGCGCTTGCTCGTGAGGCCCGGAAAGGATGCTTGTCGCGCTGGCTGTCCAGGATCAGCACCTCGTCAGCTTCCCCTCGCGCGGTAGGAACGGAAAGATCGCACCTCATCGTCAACAGAGTACCAGGGGAGAGCTCGAGCAGGACAAGGCGCGATCTCACCACGATCTCGCTCCCGCCGTCGCTGGTCCTCCGTTTCGTTCCTCCAGAGTCCTAGAGTCTTCTTCTGAACGGTTCCAAAGCTTGCATCGAGCGTCGAGGGTCCTGTCACGCGTGCGGAGTGGGGGCAAGCAGAGCTTTGACTGGGGGCAGCGGATTCGGGTCTGTCTCCTCCCAGAAGAGCAGGGGGGTCGCAGGACTGCTAGGGAGAGCTTTTCCGACAGATCGTGGCTTGAAGAGGAGGAGAGAGAGCGCCAGAGGGCCAAGCCAGTGCTCGTGGTGAACCTTGACTTCGGGGAGAGGAGAAGGAGAGTCAGAGAGATCTCTCTCGCTTCTCCCTCCTCGTTCAGAAGGAAGAACTGGACTTTGTACTCTCTGTAAGTGGAACTGCTCACTCGCCTGGTCGAACCAGCTTCAACGAACGCCGCAGAGCAAGGAACTGACTCTCCTCTTGCAGTCAACACACTCACTCCCTCTCCCTTCCCGCACTCCGCCCACCCAACTCCTCCGCCTGCATTCACCACAGCCGCAGCCAGTCGACCTCTCCTCTACCTTGCCACTCGGCCCGACCCCATCCCTGTCCCTCGCCCCCCAACTCGTCTGCCCTCCCAGCCTCTCCGCCTAAGGAACCTCGTACCGCCCATTCAAGTAGCTCAAAGGACTGGCAAGGTGGGGAACAAGCAGGTGGGGCTGGGGACGTGTGGGGAGACCAGGCAAGAGGAAGCAGGCTGGGGTGGCGGGAAGGGTGGCGGCATGTTTGGAGTCTCGAAAGAGTTGCTGCAGCCCCAGGACTGGGCAGGACAGCGTACGGAGCACCAGAGGGACAGTACTAACGTTTTACGACCCGCAGAACGCGATCCCATGCCCCTCTCGCCTTCGCTCCTGCCCTCCTCCCAGTAAATGTCCGCCCTCGACCTCCTCTCCTCTGCCGCCCTCCTCCAGTCCCCCCTCGTCCATTCGCCACTCGCTCTCACCGCCGAAGATGACGAACGGAGACACTCTCCGATGGAGGTGGACGTCGAACCGGTCGAGCTGTTGGAGGACGGGAAGATGCAGCTGTCGGAGGAGCTCATGGTGGAGGATGAACTGGAGGAGGCTCGCGTGCTCGAGGCGAGTGCGCTGCTGTTCCTTCACGATGCGCCTCCACTCCCCTTTCTCCCGCCGCATCCAGCGATGGAGGAGGCAACCGACGATGGCGACAAGACCGAGGACGAAGGCCCTCCGAGCCCACGCTCGTCCTTCAAGCACTCGCGCGACGACGCCGCCACCTCTCCATGCTCTCCCCCGTCCTTTCTACCCTCGTCTCTTCCGCCGCTCCCCCTCCTCCCCTTCACCGCTGTCCCAACCGCCGCACCCCTCATCTCTTTCCTCCCCTCCTGCCTCCCTCCCCTCCCTTCCCCTCTCCCCGCCGCCGTCGCCCTACCCCTCCAACCACCGCCGTACCAAGTCCCCGAAGACGCCGGTATCATCCGCTGCGTCTGCTCCTACACGTCGGACGACGGCTTCACGATCCAATGCGACAGCTGCAACGTCTGGCAGCACGCCAACTGCGTCTCGATCCGCCCTGAAGCCGTCCCAGAGGAGTACCTCTGCGAACTGTGCGATCCTGCTGCGGCGCGCGAGCGGGGAGTCGATAGGAGGAGAGCGGAGGACGGCCAGCGGAGGAGGACGGAGAACGAGACGAGAGGGGAGGGGATGCGTCGAGTCTCGAGCGCGGGAGCGGCCAAGCCCCGTAGGAGCATCGGCGAGGAGACTCCCCCCGTCACTCCTGCTCCTCCACCGGTCGTCACCGTCGAACCGCTGACGGCGGGGACGGTCTTGAGGGACGCGATCGGGAGGCGAAGGAGGGTCGGCAAGCAGCCTGGGACTGGCGTTCGCGGCCGAGGAGGAGTTCCCGTTACTCCTGTCGTTGTCCCCGCCGTCGAAGTCGTTCCCGAGCTCGTCGTGATGCCGCGATTGGCGTCGCTCGGGATGCTGAGAGGCAACAACACCGGGCCTGCGTCGGACGAGGACGACGGGATCGACGAGCGGTACGAGACGTGGCAGTACGAGTTCACGCCCGTTGAGAAGAACCTCTGGCCTGCGCGGCGACTCGTCGAAAGGCTCGAGAAGGTGCTGAGCGAGATGAGGGAGGAGGAGCCTAGCGAGGCCAAGGAGCTTTGGGGCCCTGGGAGCGCTCGAGGACGAACGACCAAGGACGCCCTACTCCCTACCCTCTTCGATCCCGCCCCAATCGACCTCGACGTCCTCCCTCCGCCAGCCCCGACAGCCGTCAAACCCCTCGCCACCACCTCGTTCCAACTCGTCGCCCCCGTCGCAGCCACCTACGTCCCCACCTCGAACCAAGCTCCCACCTGCCCTTACCCTCGCCCAACCGTCCACGCCCTCTTCGCCGTCAACCCCATCCCCGCAGGAACCTTCATCTCCTCCGTCCGAGGGCGCATCACCTCGCTTGACTCGTACCGCCTCGACCCAGTCAACCAGTACCCCATGCTCGGCGTTCCAAAGCAGGGCGTGCGCGTCCTCCCTCAGCCTTGGAGCCTCGCGATCGACTCGCGCATGTTTGGGAACGAGGTCCGCTTCGCGAGGAGCGGGTGTCATCCGAACGCCGTCGTGCGGGCCGTTAGGGTCGGGAAGAACGAGGGGGAGTCACGTGGAGGGACGCCGTGGATGGATCAGGTGCGGGGAGGGGACGTCGGAGCGGAATTGGCGTTTGCGGTCTTTGCGACGGGCGACATTGGGAGGAAGGAGGAGATCGTCCTTCCGTGGGATTGGGACGACCAGCACGTCATTCACGCCCTTCCCTCCCTCATGAACGCCCCTCCTCTTCCCCCCTCCCTCGCCTCTCCCGACCTCGAACCCCTCTCGCGCAAGATGGCCGCCGTGACGAACACGCTCCTCGGGACGACCGATTGCGCGTGCGACAAGAAGCGCGATTGCGCCCTCTTCTGGATGTGCAGAGCGGCGGGAGCGACGGCGCCGTTGACGAGGGCGGTGGCGGCGAAGAGGGAGCCGTTTGCGACCATTTTGATGAACGCGCTCGGGAGTGGGAAGGAGGAAGGAGGGGCGAGGGGGAAGGCGAGGAAGGCCAAGAAGCCGGATGTGGGGCCGTTGGTGGGGATTGAGAGGGGGTGGATTGCGAAGGAGGTGGAGCCGGTCGTGGAGGAGGACGAAGACGAGGAGGACGACGAGATGGTCGAGGAGGACGACGAGCCGATGGAGGACGTCAAGCCAGCGCCCGAGCTCGTCAAGGAGGTCGAACCTACGCCTCCGGTCCCCGCCGTCGTCGTCCCAAAGCCGCTTTCGACTCCCGTCAACGTCGACGCGATGGAGCTCGAACCGACTCCCGAACCCAAGGCCTCGACGTCCAAATCTTCTACCTTCAAGTCCGTCGTCAAGTCCTCGTCGAGCAAGCAGCGTCGACCTCCGCCTCCGAAAGTCGACGACGTCGATTCCGACGATTCGGATCTCACCGAGCCGCTGTCGCATCTCTCGGACGAAGAGGAGGAGGAGGTCGTTCGACCGCCACCTCGTCGTCATCTCGTCAGCGCGGCGAAGAGGACCGCGAAGGAGATTGGACCGGCGAGGAAGAAGATCCGGAGCGTCGAGGGGGAGAAGGAGTGGCCGAAGAAGAAGATCAATGGCGACAAGGGCAAGGGAGTCTCGCGCGACGCGTCGGAAGCCGACAAGGACAGCGAGCGGGAACGGGCGAGGCAGAAGAAGAAGAAGGTCGGCAAGGATTCCGAGCAGGAACGACCGGCGAAGGAGATCGCTCAGCGGCCTAGAGGATCGACGCTGCCATCGTCGAGCAAGCCTCCCAAGATTCGGATCCCATCGTCGAGCGACAAGCCGAGCCAGTCGCGATCCCCCTCCCCGAATCCTCCAACGGCTACTCCTCGACTTGGATCCGTCCTCGGCCTCTTCGACTCTCCTGCGACCTCAACCAAGTCGACTCCGGGCGGATCTCCCGTCTTGCGCAACGTCGGTCTCCCGGAGATCAAGCGCAAGTCGGAAGTTGGGGACATGGCGGACGGCGATGTCGTTATGGATCAAGTCGTGCCAGGTGCGTTTTTTTTCTCGTTCTACTCCCAGTCCACGTTCACTGACTCGCCTTCTTGCAGAACCTTCCCTTGCCATCGTCGTCGAACTTCCCACCCCCGTCGTCGAAGTCAAGGAACCGACTCCTCCTCCTCCCGAGCCCGAAGCTCCCAAACCACCTCCTCGCGCTCGCCTCTCACTCGCAGCCTATCGTCAGCGACAGGCTGCGAAGCCAGTCGAAGTGGCAGCTCCTCCCCCACCGCCTCCGCCTCCACCTCCCGAGGAGGAGACTGCGCCCATCGTCGAGGAGGCGCCCATCGTCGTCAAAGCCGCCTCCCCGCCGCCTCCACCTCCTCCTCCACCACCTGCTGCCATCCCACTGTCTCCTCCCCGCGCCGCTGCTGTCGTCGAAGCACCAAGACCCTACCTGTCGCCCCCGACCCAGCCTCGGTCCTTCAACTCGACCGAAGACGTCCTCAAGAGCATCGGCGACTATTTCGCGCGAGATGCGTTCTCGTCGGCGCCGAACGCTCGACCTCCTCCCTCGAGACCTCTCTCGTACACTCGACCAGTCGCTCGGCCAGTCTCTCCCTCTCACACCTCCCCCGGCCTCGCCTCCGCGCCCGCCGTTCGATCTCCCCCCTTCCAGCCGGCGTCCGACCTCCCAAACCGAGGACCTCCAAACGGACTCGGGCTCGACGCTGGACCTCCATCGACAAGGGAGTACGGCCGCCAGCCCGCCGTCTACACTGGATCCTCGTACTCGTCCACCAAGTACGATCGACCCCTCAGCCCTGCGCTGTTCCCTCGACCCCTCCCCAACGCCGCCTACTCTCCCCCGATGCATCCAGGAGGTCCACCAGCACTCCATCCCACGCCCTCGACCTACAACGCTCCCCCTCCGCCCTCGGCACCTCGTCCCTCCCCTCCCGTCCGACCCTACGACCCTCTTTACGACGTCCCCACCGCACCTCGCGGCATGCCCGTCTCGCCAGGAGCAGGACCAGCGCGCGGAGGATTTGGAAGGCCTTTTCCAGCGCCAGCTCGACCTCACGGCTTCGTCCCCGCGCGAGCTTCGCCAGAGCTGGGAGGTCCTCGCTCTCCCTACCTCGGTCCAGCTCCTGTGCAGCCTCCCAGCGACTACCAGTTGCCAACGTTTGGCTCTCCTGGTGGGTCCGCGTTCTCGCCGTCGCTGCCCGTTGGTCCTCGCGGATTCCAGCCTACGTCGACTGGGACTCCGGGTCCCGCTGCCTCAGGACCACCGGCCGCCACTCCGAACCGAGCGTCGTGGCCTCCCCCGGGGGGGAATCCCGCTCCTGGGTTCAGAGGTATGCCGACTCCTCGTGGTCGATTCGAGCCTGCTGGAACTCCAACGCAATCGGCTGGACGAGGGCGGTACGAAGGTGCGTGCTTTCCCTCTCACGGATCTCTCGGTCACTGATTAATATTTCTTTCCTTGAACAGGAGTACCAAGAGGTCCATCGTCGATGCATCCTTCTCGTGGTGGGCGCGGTGGTCGGGGAGGTCCACCGCCGGGATGGGGAGCGCGTGGAAGGGGGAGAGGGAGGGGCGCGTAGGGTCTCGAGCTTTCGTTAACGTAAACGTAGAAGGGGTTATTTGTTGTAATGCTTCCCCCGGTCCTGTCGAGAGAAGATCCAGCTCCTTGTGAGGCGCCAGCGAAGCTCTCCACGAGGAGGAGGGGGTCCAAAACCCGCCGGCGCCTTTCTCTCTGTCGCTCCCGCGCTCTAGCAACTGGCGCACGCTCTTCTGCCTTTGCCTTCGCTCTTGCAGAAGGCGCAACTGAGGCAGCATTCGGCGTGGGAGGGAGACGAGACGGGACTAGTCCAGGTTGGGGATCACGCACACCTCCGGATCCCCACTTCGCTATCGCTGGGAGCACGCTGCGATCTCGACGAGCACACGGCGAAGCATGAGGTGGGATAGCCCAGCTCAAACACTCTCGGCTGTCCTTGTTTCCCCTGGACACGGTCCTCACCCTGCTCATCTCAAGCAGCACGAAGCAGTTCTCTCTCTTCCTCTTCATCGCCACTGCCTGCACGCACGTCAGCTTCTCTCTACTGCTCCTAGCCTCTACGGCATCTTGCGACCATGGTTCATTTCTTCGCCGGCGCCCTCGTCTCCCTCTCCTTCGTCGGAGCCTCGACCGCCGTCACCCTCCGCCCTAGCTCCGCGCACAACAACTTCGTCAAGGGCAAGTACATCGTGCAGCTTGCCCCTGCCTCCAAGATTGCGGGACGCTCGCTTGATGTGAGTAGCGTCGAGCGTTGTGCCGTCCTCGAAACGGCTGAGCTGACGACTTGCTTCTCCAGCCTCACGACGACTTCCACGTTTCTCTTGCCCGCCGAGGAGTCGACGTCGACGTTACGCACAGCTGGAAGTCGGCTCCTTCTCTCTTCTACGGCGTCGCCGTCACCCTCGCGGACCCGAACGACCTCGCCGAAGTCTTTGCGACGGAGAACGTCCAGGAGGTCTGGCCTGTTCGTCGTTACGCCGCGCCTCAGATCGACGCGCAGGTCGTTTCTGGCTCGGCTCTTGCAGCGCTGAACGGAACGAAGGACGAGTTCACCCCGCACATCATGTGAGTTGCGTTCTCCGGACTCGTTCGAAGCTGACACCTCACTCGCAGGATGGGCGTGAACAAGCTTCAAGACGCTGGGTACTTTGGAAAAGGAATCACTGTCGGAATCATCGACAGCGGGATTGACTGGACGCACCCCGCCCTCGTGAGTGGGCCGTCCTCGCCCTCGCCCACTTGATCTGACCCTCTTTTTCTCCGCAGGGAGGAGGCTACGGTCCCGGATTCAAGGTTGCGGACGGCTACGACTTCTCTGGCGACGTTTACAACGGCGTCGACAACTTTGACATCATTCCGGTGCGCACCTTCCCTCCCAAAGGACCTTCGCAGGTTCTGATCGTCCCTCCTTTCCAGGATAACGATCCCGTCCGCATCTTTTGATCCCCCTTGGAACTTTGCTTACCACTCTCACTGCTGCAGTTCTCCAACTCGACCTGTGGCCCTCACGGGACTCACGTCGCAGGCATCATTGGCGCCAACTCGACCCTCCCCGACCCAATCTTCACCGGTGTTGCCCCCCAGGCGACGCTGCACATGTACCGCGTCTTGTGAGTTCCTAGAAACTTCCGTCTCTCGTGTGATCTGACCCCTTTCGCAGCGGCTGCAAGAATGCCGACGGCGCGTCTTCGACTGAGGATCCTATGATCATCGATGCTTTGCTTCGTGCGTACGCCGACGGTTCGGACATTATCACTCTCTCGCTAGGAGGACCTGGAGGCTGGTCCGAATCCTCTGCTGCTGCCGTCGCGTCCAACATCGTCGCCGCTGGTCGAATCGTTACGATCTCGCAGGGCAACAGTGGCTCCGAGGGAGTCATGTACGCGTCGAGCCCTGCTTCTGGCAAGAACGTTTGGTCTGTTGGATCCCTCGACAATTTGGGCGCGCTGGCGTACCGTGGATCGGCAAGCTCTTTCCTCCTCCTACGCTTTCGCCGCTGACGACGACGTCCGACAGATTTCGGACGGAACCAGCTTCGACTACTACACTGCGACCATGGCAGGCTTCGTGAATCGTCCTATCTACATTCTCAACCCCGACACTTCGAGTTTTAACACTGGCGACGCATGCACCGAACTGCCTGCCTCGACTCCTGATCTCTCGCCCTACATTGTCGTGATCAAGCGCGGGACTTGCACGTTCGCCGTCAAGTGTGAGTTTCCATCGTCGCTGTGCTCCTGAAGGGCTTCACTGATCCGGAACTTTTTCGCAGACGTCAACGTCGCGGCCAAGGGAGCTCAGCATGTCTTCATCTACAACAATGCCGGCTCTCGTGCGTCGCCACGCCTGTCGGATCGCACGCTAACGCTGATGATTGCCCTCGTTTGAACAGTCAACTACCTCCCCGATCCAAAGGAGTACGGCCTCAAGTCGGCCTCATTCCTCTTCGCCGATGTCGGTGCGAAGCTCGTCGCGCTCGCTGGCACCTCTGCACTCGTCTCCGCGAACGACCCGACTCTCCTCACGATCCCTCAAGCTTCAGGCGGCAAGATGTCTGGATTTTCCTCGTACGGAGCCAACTGGGAGCTCGACAGCCCTTCGCCTCTCCTTTCCGCGCCTGGAGGAAGCATTTTCTCCACGTGGCCGATCGACGGGGGAGGCTTCGCACTCGCAAGTGGCACTTCGATGGCTTGTCCTGCTGTCGCTGGATCGGTCAGTCGTTCCTTTTTTGTTTTTCTTTTTTTCCTCGCTGGTAGCTGACACCACTTCCGCAGGCTGCGCTCTGGTGGTCGATTCGAGGCAAGAAGGCTGCCACGGTACGCTCCCACCATTCGCTCGCTTAAAACGGCACTAACGGAAGATCGCAGCCTCTTCAACTTCGCGACATTTTCGGCACGACGGCCACGCCAGTTCTCAACTACACCGGAACCACTCTCGAGAGCGTGATTCACGCAGGTGCGGGAGCAATCGACGTTTACAGCGCTGTCTACGAGACCGTCATCGCGTCCCCGGTACGTCTTCCGTTGTCGCCACCACTTCTAGAGCTGACCTCGTTCCCCGCCGCGCAGGGCTTCTTGCTTCTCAACGACACTGAGCACCTCAAGCCCCTCCAGATTATCAAGGTCAAGAACAGTGGCAAGAAGACCGTCACCGTCTCAATCTCTCACACCGCCGCCGGAACCGTCGACACCTTTGAGAGCGCAACCTCCTTCGTCCACCCGTGCGTTTTGCCTCTCACTCCTCGCCCCGATCCACGCTGATTGTCTCATTTTTCGCAGCGCTTGGCCGGTTGCCCTTACGAACAAGCACGCCACCGTGTACCTCAACAAGAAGAAGCTCACGCTCGCCCCCGGCCAAACGGACACCGTCATCGCTACCTTCAAGCCTCCCAGTCTCAAGGACAGCGCCGCTCCTTTCTACTCGGGATTCATCAACATGTGCGTCTACTTTTCTGTTGATTTGCTGGATCTTGAGACTGACGACGACGTGCAGTGGTTCGCTCTCGGTCCCCTACTACGGGCTTGCGACAACCTTGAAGAGCCTCCCCAGTGCGTCCTTCCCCGCTGACCCTGTCCCTGCACCTCGCTAACGATCCGTTGCGCAGTTCTCGACAAAACCGATGTTATTCTGGGAGTCCAACTTCCGGTCCTCATCGCCAGCAGCGGCAAGTCCTCGTGCCTCCCTCGCTCCCTCGACGCCTCTAACTCGTCTAAGCAGGCGCCAGCATTCCCAAAGGCGGCAATACGACAATCAGCGCTTCCGCAGGCGAGGAGGTTCAGGTCGCCTACCGCCTCGTCTCCGGCTCGCGCGTCGTTCGTATTGACGTCGTCAAGGCATCCGCCAAGATTCAGGCGACGCTCACCAAGCGGTCGGATTCTATGCCTGCTCGCCTCGATGCCGACATCTACAAGCGCAGCGAAGCTGACGACCTCGCCGCCCTTCTTCCCTCTGCCCTTCCTTGGGTCGCTGCGAACTCGACTGCTCGAGCCCACGAGCTGAAGAATCCGTTCTTCGGTTCGTGCTTTGACGCGATCTCGTCTCTCGGGTTTGTCTCCTACGATCCTTACCTCTGTGTGCCTTCTTTCCCTTTCCATTCGTGTGGCGCTGACTCTTTGTGCCCCAGACCGCTCGTCCGACTACAAATTTGACGACTACTTCACGGCGACGTTCAAGGGAAGCGTCTTCACCTCCAGCGACAAGACCAAGAGCATCACGTTGCCTCCTGGAAGCTACAAGCTCCTCATTCGCGCTCTCAAGCTCACGGGCAACCCGGCGTTGCAGAAGGACTACGAGTGTGCGTTCTCGATTCTCGCAACGATGGTCGACCAGGTCCTGACCTTCGCTCCTCGCAGCTTGGCTCTCTCCCACCGTCATTCTCAAGGCTTAAAGCGCTGTCAAGCACTGGCATGGGGGACAGATACTATTGTAATCGCAGGGGCT
This sequence comes from Glaciozyma martinii, assembly GCA_025758715.1. Taxonomy (NCBI): domain Eukaryota; kingdom Fungi; phylum Basidiomycota; class Microbotryomycetes; order Kriegeriales; family Camptobasidiaceae; genus Glaciozyma; species Glaciozyma martinii. The sequence goes on along the minus strand of JANGFH010000188.1, from coordinate 2,438 downwards.
CTTAACTTTTCCGTCGTCGAAGCCGCAAAGTCTCGTGACGAGGAGTCTGCCTGCTCTTCTCCCTTTGCTTCTCCGCTCGTACCTCGCTTCGGTCTTCGACAACTCAAAGCTATTTGGCATTGCGCAACAATCTCGACGAAAGGGTATCAAAGCAGCTACCACCCCACAACCGAACGCGGCTCAGGCAGCTCCTCCTGGCAGCGCCCTCTCCTTCTCCCTGTCGACCTTCTTCTTCGTCATCGACATCTCCCTCGAAAGCTGGTTTGTCGTCATGAGGTCGTCCGGCCACAGCGCCGCAAGCTGCGATTGCGCAAAGAACGTTAGCGAGCAGCCCAGGCGACAACGACGGCGAGTGAGAGGAACGCACCTTGGCGTAAAGCGCCTTCTTGGCCGCGAGCGCAGAGTACGGCTTCTCTCTCCCAGGTCCATCCTTCTCGGTCGACTTTTCCAGCGTCCTGGATCAAGGGGCTTCAGCATTGTCGACAGCAGAGGAGCAGGTCGAGGAGGAACGCACTGCTTCTCGACGATCAGCTCCGACTTCTCGTCCTCGATCGTGTAGACGCCATAGACAGCGAGCCTCATCGCCTCCGAGAAGCGGAACTTCCACTTGGGCTCCGGTACTGCGCAAGAACCCAACCGTCAGCTCCCACCTCGTCAACGCAGAGCCGCACAGAAAGAACGCACCCTCATGCTCCTCCACCTTCGCCTCTCCACCTCCAGGCGACGTCCCAGGCTTCGGCGACCCCGCTACCGCACCCTTCTTTGGCGCAGGGCTAGCCGCCCCATCAACGTCCATCGGCGCTCCAGCCCCACGCTCCGGCGTATCCCCCTCCTGATCCTGCTTCATGCTCTCCACCTCCATCCTCTTCCTCTCCTCGCTCGCCTCCTGATCCTTTCCCTTCTGGTCCTCCTCCCACTCCTTCTTCAACTGCTCGTACTCCGCCAGCTGCCCCGGCAACGTCTCGGCGATCCCGGCGCGAATGGTGTCGAGGTGGTCCTCCTGCGCTTCGTTGAAGAGCTCGATGCGGCGCGGGAAGATCTCGCGCTTGACGAGCTTCTTCAGCGTGAAGAGGTTGTAGGGAAGGAGCTTGGGGAGCGCGGCGAAGAAGTCGTCGTCGTATTCGCCGAGTTCGACCGCGAGCAAGGCGACGTCGGCGAGGAGGGGACGGAGGCGAGGAGGGAACTTGTTCTTGACTTCGAAGCTCTCTGCGATTCGCAAGGAGTCAGCGTGCGGTAGAAGGGACAAGAGCGAGCGAACGCACCCTTGGCGATCTCGACCTTGAGTCTGTCGAACTCTGACTGCAGCGCATCCGAAACCACTCCCTGCAATCGCACCTAAATCAGCTCAGCTCCTCGCAACGCGGAAGGGACACACCCCAGCCTTCTTCTTCTTCGGCGGCGGACTCATCAACGGCGCTTGCGCTCCTGCTCCGAACGCTGGCACGCTCGACACGCTCGGCACGTCGTCGTCGTCGTCAATAACAATCGCCGCCGGCTTGGCGGCGTCCTTCTTCGATGCGGGCTTCGCCTTGGTCCCCGCTGGGGTCGAAGTGGAGGTTGAGGCGACGGCCGAGCCTTCGGGGAGCTTGTTGGACTTGCGACGCGCGGGGATGAGCTTGCCGTCCTTGTCGTACTGGTAGGAGCAGAGTCAGCGAGGCTGCGAGGACAAGTGCAAGGAGGGAACGCACTTTGGGCTTGTTCTTCGATCCGAGAGTGCGTCCGCGAGACTTGCTAGGAGCGGGAAAGATGCATCAGCGGTCTCTCACTGCGGGAGAAAGAAGAGGAAGGACGCACGCGTCGCCAATGAGCTCAAGAAGGCCAGTGCAAACGAAGAAGCCGTCGCGTTTGGGACGATGGTACCATTGAGGCTGCGGAAGAAGGGTCAGCAATGAGCTCGTCGAGAACGATGCGGCCTGCTCACCTCGTAGAGCGCAATCTCGGAATCGTCAACGAAAGGATCCTCGACGTCGTAGCCTCCCAAGCGTCCCAGGATCGCCGCCGGTGCTCGCTTCCTCTTCTGCGAGACGAAGAATCATCCATCAGCTCCTGCCCAGCTCCTACACTCTAGACCCCAACTTGCCGTAGGTATAGCTGGCGCTGCCTTGTCCCCAGTCTCCTCGACTCCCTCCATCTTGTCGTCCTTCTCCTTCTCCTTGCCCTTGCCGTTTGTCTTCGTTCCCCCATCGCTCTCGCTCCCACTATCGCTCCCAGACCCACTGCCCTCCTTCTCCTTCTCACTCTCCTCGATCCCGTACCCAGCTTCGCGAGCCAGACCCGCCACGCTGTACTCGGGGACCTCGGTTATCGTCGCAGTGGAGGGGATGACGAGCGCGAGTCGGACGGTGCGTGGTGGAGGAGCCGGTTTGGGAGGAGGTGGCGGCGAGGGAGAGCGCTGGCGGACACGTGGGGCGGGGGCGGGGGCGGGGACGGGAGCTGGA
>JANGFH010000187.1:0-31950 GCA_025758715.1 Glaciozyma martinii | reverse complement strand
CTTCGTGCGTCCTCCTCCCACTCCCGCCGTTCATCGCACGCTAACCACACTCGCGCAGCTCCACCCCAACCCCTTCCTCCTCCCTCCCACCACCCCAAGCTCCACCACCCGCCTCCTCGGCCCTCTCACCACGCACTTCCTCCTCCCCTCCCTCCGAGAAATCTGCCACCGCATCCTCCTCGCTCCCACCTCCACCTCGTCCAAACCCCTCATCACGACGCTCGACTCTCCCGAACTACGGGACTACCTCTCCCCCTACCCCCACCTCGCCTCCCCCTTCCTTTCCTCCCTCTCTCGTCCCTCGGCACCAGCAGGAGCCGCTGCCGTCCACCCCTCGTCGAACGTCTGTTGTTCGCCGAGGCATGGAATCGAGGGGAGGAGGTTCGTGAAGTGTGCGGTCGAGAGGATCGAGTGGGTTATGGAGAGGAATTTGAAGAAGGGAGGAGAGGGGCCTGAGACGAGGATCCCGGTACGGTGGAGGGGGTGCGAAGTGGGTTGTTTAGATTGGTTGGAGGAGTAGGGTTAGAGGGGGTTTCGCGTAGTAGTCAGCAGCAGTGATTGTAAGAGCAGTACCTCGTATCGCAGTATCCCTCGTCTTCGGCGTCCATCTCCATCTTGCAGAAGGGAACGAAACTCGGACACGAACTCCGAAGAGGACGCAACGGCCTCCCTGCCAAATCTTCGCGCAGTGCACCCCTCTTTGGGTTATGCTCTCCCGCCGAACCCTCTCTACCCCCACTCGATCCCGCTCCTTCTCCTGCACCTCCTTGTGCGAAATGGTCCCGCCTTCGACCCCGGAACGAGCGACAGAGCTACGAGAGGCGTACGAAGAGATCCGGCGACAAGTCGCCGAGGTTTCCGCAGATCGAGACGAGGGGAACAAGGTGCGCCCTCGCCAGTACGAGTGCTCGGAGGAGGAGCTCATTAGCTTGTGTGTGCAGCCGCGATTGGTGGCCGTGTCGAAGCTCAAGCCTGCGTCTGATATCCTCGCGTTGTATGAAGCTGGCGTGCGGCACTTTGGGGAGAACTATCCTCAGGAACTGGTGGATAAAGCCAAGGAGGTGAGCTCTACTCCTGTGTGGATTGAAGGAGGAGCGAGCTGACGAGGACGCAGCTGCCGGACGATATCCAGTGGCACTTCATCGGAGCTCTTCAGTCGAACAAGAGCAAGATGCTCGCTGGTCCGTTCCTCTCTACCCCCTCGCAGAAAGAGCGTGCTAACCCATTGGCACGAACCCAGCGATCCCAAACCTTTTCGCCATCGAAACCCTCTCCACTTCGAAAGCCGCCTCCCTCCTCTCCAAATCCCTCCCTCCCCGCTCCTCGCCCCTCAACATCTTTCTCCAACTCAACACCTCTCGCGAAGCGTCCAAATCCGGCCTCTCCCCTCTCTCGAATCCTCCGAAAGTAGAGGACGAACTCGTCGTCCTCGCTCTGCACCTCCTGCAAGAGTGCCCGAACCTCCGCCTAAGAGGACTGATGACGATCGGGTCCGTCGAGTCGTCTCAAGGTGCTGGAGAGTCGAATCCCGATTTCGAGGAATTGGTACGGAGTAGGGATGGGTTGTTGGAGGTGCTCGAGAGGGTCAAGGAGGAGAAGGGAGTGAGCGAGAAGGTCGACGAGTGCAAGAGGGAGGGGCTGGAGTTGAGTATGGGGATGAGCGGGGACTTCGCGCAGGCTATTAGCCAGGGGAGCACGAATGTGAGAGTCGGGAGCTCCATCTTTGGAGCTAGGCCGCCGAGGACGTAATCGAGGTGACCTTTTGCGAGCGAGATGCTGCCTTGCGAGACATCAGGAATGCGTAGACCGGTTCTGCGCTGCTCTCGTCAGAGTACCGCTGCTCGCGAGGCAGTACATGATCCAGTCACACGCAAGCACAATTACAATCACCGAACACCTCCCAACAGCGCCAACCTCACGCCTCCTCTACTCAATCCCCATTCCTCCTCCTCCCACCCCCGGCACCCCCAGTAGCGGTCCTAACCCTCTTCCTCCTACACTCTCCCAAATCTCCCTCAATCTCCTCCCCCCTCAACCCACTGATGCCCGTCAAGCTCTTGCCAAACTGGTTGTAGCTCCCACTCGTGACGATAAAGTGCGCCGGCGGCAACCCCGGCTGTTGCCTCGGACCAGGTTTCCGCTTCCCTGCTCCCGTCGTCGTCGTGCTTGGCCCAGAGGCGAGAGAGGCGAGGAGGGGACCACCAGAGGCGGAGGAGGGGAGGAGGGAGGAGGCGAGGTTGAATGGGTCTGCGATGGAGCCGAGGCCTAGGAGAGTCGTGATGGCTGTGTTGTCGAGAGGTGGGGCGGAGGAGGTAGGGGCCGAGGGGACGGAGTCGGTCGATTGAGGGGAGGGGAGGTGAGGACGCGAGGTGTGCATGCGGTTGGGGCCACCTCGGAGGCGACGCGTGCCGTGCGAACGCGATTGGGGGTCGAGGAAAGTGTCTGCAGAGGAGCAGAGATCGTTAGCTACCGCGACTGAAAGGGTGCGCGTGGGAAGAGGAGGTGGAAAAGAGGTTGAAGAGGACGCACCAAGACTGACGCCCTCGCCCTCCTTCTCCTCGTTGAGGCGCTTCCTCCGCTCCTCGACTCCCTCCAACAAGCGTTCCACAACGCCCTTGGTCGCCCCCTCGTACTCCTCCTCGATCCGCTCCACTTCGGCGTCAAAGAGCCGCCGCGCGACTCCGACCTGATGGCTGTGGAACAGCCTCACGGCCAAGAGTCGGTTGGCGCGTTGGAGGGAGAGGCGGTGAAGGGCAAAGAGGTAAGGAGTGGGGTGCATGTCTGGGATGACGGGGTCGGTGAAAGGGAGGGAAGGCGGGAGTTGACCGACAGGGATGCTGAGGTCAAAGGTGGGGAAGACGGGAGGAGGAAGGAGTTCGTCGGCGGTGCGAGCAAAGATGTCGGAGAGGTCGTGGAAGACTCTGCGGAACGTCGTCAGCTGGTGTTGAGGGCTTGACTTGAGCCGGAAGAGAGGGGGCCTGCCGCCTGCTCGTTCCTGCGCAAGAAGGGCTCACCTGTCTCGCCGTTCCAGAGTGTCGGCGTGCAATCTGCCCACTCGCTCTACCATATCCCTTCTCCGCTTCTCCCGCTTGCTCTCGGTCGGGTTGATGGGGTTGCCGTACGCTGAGGAGGGAAGGGGCAAGGTGAGCTTGAGTCGGCTGAGTTTGAGAGAGAGACCCTTACCATCGTACTCGATGGGCTGCTCGTAAGACTGTTCCCGCTGTTGACGTGGTTGCCACTGCTGGGACATTCTGCCGCGTTCGAGAGTTGAGAGAGAGGGAAGGGAATCAGCCTGGGCGTCGGCCTGAGCCTCGGCGCAGCATACACTCTCTCTGCGACTTCTTCCTCCAGCCTCGACATGTAAGGCGTAAACAACACAGTGCAGGTTTACAAACGTGTACTGGAAATATAAAGCAAGAGCACAGCTCAAATCCGAAAAAAGCCCCCTACTCCCTCCCATCAGCTCTCCATCGCCAACGCGTTCGCTGTACTCTCGCGACTCCTAGGCGCCCTCTTCCTCCGCACGACACCGTCCTCCCCGTCCGTACCAGCGAGTTCGACGCCCGAAGCTGATCCGTCCCCAGCGGTACGGCGTCGCTTCGTTCCCGTCGAGAGTTGGTCGTCGGGAGGAGGGGGAGGCGACATGGATCCTTCGGCGGCTCGACGCTGTCGCTGGCGATCCAATCCGACGATCCTCAGGCGCTCGATCCATCTGCGTTCAAAGAAGCCAAGTCAGCTCCAACCCCACGAGCCAAAAAGCGAGAAACGCACGCCTCTGCCTTCTCGACCGAATCGCCAAAGATGGACGTCACGCTCCTGAGCATATCGAGGCTCTCGACCGCAAACGTCAACACCCTCTCCGCAGCGTCCTCCGTCGGCCTCAGCGCCGGGTTCCCCGCTCCCTCCTCTCCCTCGTCCCTCCCCTCCTCCTGCTCCTCCCTCGGCCCATCCCGAAACCTCGTCGGATCCTCCATCCTCTCGGTCGTGGGCGTGCTCGCCGAACTCGTCGTCCCCACGCTCGCTCCTCGACCGTCCCTGCCTCCCTCGATCGCGCTGGCCCACTTGACGGGCAAGCCGAGGATGCTCTGGCGGACGTATCGCTTCGCCTGTTCGGGAAGAGCGACGCCAGCGTACTTGGAGACGACTTCGACCACCTTGCGGATCGTCTCGACGACGTCGTGCTTGATTTGGACGAGGTGGGCCGAGGCGGAGGCGGTGATGAGAGCGTCGGAGCGCGCGTCCGAGGTGGGGTGTCGGCGGAGGGAGAGGATAAAGTCGCGCAGGACGGTGATTTGGTGATCGAGATGCGCCGTAGCGTACTGTAGCAGAAGATGCGTGAGCAAGACGCAGCAAAGAAGGGAGAGGACGCACGAGAAGCCACTGAAGGCAGTACCGCAAGCTCTTGAGACTCTCCTCGCTGACAGCCGCTCCCAGTCCTCCCGCCTCAACCAGCACAGTCTGCCACCTCGACCTCGACGCGACGGCGACGGCCTGCTGGTTCTGCGACTCCGTCCTGAGCCCCATTCCTCCCGTCGCAGAAGGCTCGCGCACCCTCTCGCGTCCCCTCTCCTCCAACTCCTCCTCGCGGTCCCGCTCCTCCTCCTCGTACGCGCGACGTGCTCCCGCTTCCCTCCCTTCTCCAGGAACGCCTCCGCCTCCGCCTAAACGATCAAGCTGGCGACACGCAAAGTCGTCGAGCTGCCCGAGCTGAAGGTTGTTGGCCAGCGGTCGAGAGACGGCAGAAAAGGATGATTCGACCAGTCCAGCTCCGTACTGCAGGCACCACCACGAAAGCTCGTCAGCTCTCCTGCCCGCACGTTCGAAAGAAACAGGACCCCTCGTGAAAACCGCCCGACGCACCTTGACAACCCGCGAGCTCGCCTTGCTCCGCTCGTACCACTCGAGTCCCCCACTGACCAAAGGCAACTGCGACACCCTCGCAATGAACCTCGGGTCTCCCTCCCCCGTGCCGTACTCGCTCCCTTCCCCACCTTCCTCCCCTACCTCCGACCCGGGCGCCAACGACGCCGGGCCGACAGGGGACGACGTGCCCGTACTACTCGACCACCCCGGTGCTCCTGACGCGGTCGACGCGGTTGAATTGGCGCGCGAGGCGGTCCGGTGAGAGTGAGAGGAACGGTTGGGGCGAGGAGCGTCGAGGGGCCCGCTGGTGCCGCTTGAGGAACCGCTGCGCATGAGGCCCAGGGCGGCGATAGCCATGGCGACGTCTTGGTCTTGGGAGGAGTCGGTGCTGAAGGGGTGGGGGGAGTGGACGAGGGCGGGGGAGGGAGCATCGGCGTACGAGTGGCTGCTCGACGTGCTCGAGACGTGGGATGATGACGACTGGCTACGGCTGGAGCGAGTTGAGCGCTCTGTCGTGCGGTCCATTTCTGCGGTCCTGCAGAGTAGTCGTGGGCAGTCGTTGAGAGGAAGAAGGGGAAGAAGGACCGATTGCCTCAAACACGAGCACATGTCAACGTTACCTCAACGCAGCAGGCCCAGCGATTTCCTTTTCCTCTCGATTCGAACGGATCTCGAGATGACTCCCTGTTGAAAGAGTGTACATTCGCATAATAGATCCCTTCTCTTCCTTCAGTGAGTGAACAGCCTGGAGAGGAAGAAAGGAAATCAGTGACCGCGTTTTGGGAGCACCTGCGAGGGACTCACCTCAGATCCGTCATGATGTAGACGGCGTTCGACTCGTTGGCCGTCTCGATGATCTTGTCGTCCATCACGCTCCCTCCAGGCGCAGCAAAGTATCCAACTCCGCTCCTAGTCGCCCGCCAGACGTTGTCAGGGAAGGGGAAGAAGGCATCGCTCGAGAGCGACACCTTGCCCGCAATCTCCTTGAACCACGCCGACTTCTCCTCCTTGGTGAAAGGAGAAGGAGCCTTGCCCTCAGCAAAGAGTGCCTCCCACTCCTTGCGCTCGCTTCCGCCCTCCTCGGCCTCCCAAATCTCGCCCGTGACGAAAACGTCCGTGCCGTTCGCGCGGTCGGCGCGCTTGATGCCCTTGCGCCACTCGAACCCGAGGACGCGAGGGTGGTGACGGAGCCACCAGGCGTCAGCCTTGGATCCCGCGAGACGGGTGCAGTGGATGCGCGACTGCTGGCCGGCGCCGAGGCCGATCGTTCCTCCGTTGTAGGCGAAGCAGACCGAGTTGGACTGGGTGTACTTGAGCGAGAGGGTGGCGACGATCATGTCGGTGAGGGCGGAGGGGGAGACCTGGCAAAGAACGGGAATCATCAGCGACCGCATCTGCGAAGAACGAGTGCCGACTGACCTCGTGGTTCTTCGAGACGACGTTGGTGAAGGTGGCGGCGCTGATCTTGGCGTCGTTGCGGCGCTGCTCCATCGAGATGCCAAAGACCTGGCGAGTCTCAACGAGAGCGGGAGTGTAGGCAGCATCCATCTGCGAAGCCGCGATTTAGCACGTGCGAGCGGCAGGCCAACGACGAAGAGCGGACCTTGAGGACGCAGTACTTTCCACCCTTCTTCCTCTTGAGGATGTCGAGTGCCTCAGGGTCGTATCCAGGAGCGATGATTCCGTCCGAAACCTCGCGGGAGATGATCTTGGCGGTGGCGACGTCGCAAGTGTGCGAAAGCGCGATGAAGTCTCCGAAGGAAGACATGCGGTCGGCGCCTACAAAGAAGCAAACGATGAGTACATGATCGTCTGCAGAAGCGAATGAGACGAACCGCGAGCACGAGCGTAGGCGGAAGCAATGGGGCTGAGCTCTCCGAGTCCCTCGACGTCAAAGACCTTCATCTCGGTGGGGGTGAGCTGGGTCTCCACTCCGACTCCAGCAGGCGAAACGTGCTTGAAGGAGGCGGCGGCAGCCTTGGCGGGGGAGAAGGCGGCGGAAAGCTCGGAAACGAGGCCGTAGGCTCCGAGAGCGTCGAGGAGGTTGATGTATCCAGGGGATCCGGAGAGGACTGGGTAAAAGACGATTTAGCAGAGTTCAGGAGCTCACGAGAGCAGGACGAACCCGAGAAGGGAAGGGAGCCCTCGGTAACGTAGGCCTGGGCGGGCTTCTGGTGAGGGTTGGCGCCGTAGCGGAGGGTGAGCTGCTGGGCACGCTCGGTGAGGAGGGCCTTCTGGTCGGCAGGGGCGGCAGCGATAGCGTCGGCTGAAGCGTACTGGCGGCGGAAGTAGTTGGCGATGGCCGAGTCGTAGGCAGCAGTGCGCGAGAAGGCCTGCAGTTCGCAAGTCAGCTCGATTCGCTTCACAGATCATCTTCGAAACGCACCTTGACAGCCATGCGCCTCTTGAAGTCGTCCGAGACGGTTCCGTTTCCAGCCTTCCACTGAGCGAGGAACTCGGCGTAGTCGGTAGGATCGGAGAGGATCACGACGCGCTGGTGGTTCTTCGCGGCGGCGCGGAGGAGAGTGACTCCACCGATATCGACCTCCTCGACGCACTCGGCGATGGTGGGGGTGGGGATCTTGGCGACAGTCTCGTTGAAGGGGTAGAGGTTGCAGACGACGACGGTGATGGGAGCGATCTTCTGGGCCTCGAGGTCGGCGATGTCGGAGGGGATGTCGCGGGCGAGGATACCTGGAGGGACCAAAGGGTTGAGCACTCGTCGGAGTAGAGCACGATCCACGCAAGCTCACCTCCGTGAACGGCGGGGTGGAGCGTCTTGACGCGTCCTCCGAGCATCTCAGGAGCGCCAGTGATGTCGGAGACATCTCTGGAGGAAGCAACACCAGCTCAGTTAGCTCCTGCCTCCTGATCCACACTCTCTTGCCTGAGCTTTCAGCACGCAGACCTGCTCCATCCACAGCACGCCTGCCCTCCACAACTGCCGACTCCCCCCGCTCCTTCGTTCCCCGCTGGTTCTCAACCTTCCACCTCCGCCTCTGCACGCGTAGCTCCCTACCACTCACCCAATCTCCATGCCAGCGTTGCGGATAGCCTTGGCGGTTCCTCCACTGCCGAGGAGCTTGATGCCAGCCGCGGCGAGTCCCTCAGCGAAGGGGAGGAGGCCGGCCTTGTCGTAGACGGAGAGGAGAGCTGCGGCAGCAAAGCGAGGTCAGCTACACGCTCCGAGCTCTTTCAAGCTGTGCAATCGCTCGTACCGATGGGTTGTCCAGCCATTACGAGTTGAAGTGAGGAGGAGAGTCGTTCTCGAGCTTTTTTTGCTCGAGGTTGCTCTCCCTCCCACCAACTACTCTCGAGATCTATTCCAGCTTGCATGTCTCTCAAACACATTCCTGAGCTCTTGGAGCTCCTCGGCTTCCTGTACGACCCCAGCCCTCAAGTCCGCCGCATCGCTCTCGCTTCCCTGCTGTTCGTTTGCCCCCTGATTCTTGCCCCCGGCCTTCGGTGCTGACCTCTGCCTTTGCAGGCCGTACACGGTGGCGGAAGCGAGTGAGAGGAGCTTGTTCTCGAGGGAAAAGTACTTGGAGCAACTGGCGAAGCTTTGTGCTGATCAAGAGGTGAGTTTGAGCTGCGTCATGGCGAGCTGGAGGACGCAAGAGATGGGAGCTGAAGGGGAGCTCACTGGAGGATGGGAGCTGGGGGGGAGTCGGTTCTACTGCTCCCTGTTGTGGGGCGTCTCTTTGCCTGGCGTTGGCTGGCACGGATCTAAACATGCGTCCTCGGAGCTGACAATCCCTCTCCTCCTCCCCAGCTGATCGCACACGACGCTCTCTCAGCCCTGATCAACCTCAGCAACTCTGGCGTCATCGCCGCAAGGCTTGCCGCTGTGGACGGCTTCCTCGCCGGCCTCGTACGAATGATTGTGGTGCGTCGAGAACCTTCGACCTCGTCCCTATGCGCTTCGCTGACCTCCTCCCTCCACAGGACGAGAAAGCTCTCCTCGCCGACTTGGCTGCCATGCTCCTCTCCAACATGTCCAAGCTCGAGAGCGTGTCGAGGCAGCTCCTCGCTCTTCGTCTGTCCTTTGCTGTCCCTGCCGAGGGAGACTCGGTCGCGGACGGCACGATGGAGGAGCTCGAGGCATTGGACGTCCTGCTCGAGGTATTCCTCAAGGGAGAGGGCAAGAAGTACAACCCGAACGCCAACTACGACTTCCTCGCTTCAGTTTTTGCCAACGTCTCGACGGTGAGTTCCTGGGTGCGAACGTCGCGAGCTCGAGCTGATTTGCCATTCGCTTTCCTGCAAGATTCCGATCGGTCGCGCTTTTCTTCTTGCTACTCCTTCTCCCGACATGGAGCCTCCTCTCGCCAAGCTCATCTCCTTCACCGAGCACCCCTCCACGATCCGCCGCGGTGGCGTCGCTTCCTCAATCAAGTGCGTCGCCTTCTCTTACTTCCTCCCTACCTCTCTCATCATACATTACAGGAATTCGGCCTTTGAGCGAGCAGCACACGACCGCCTCGTCGCCGACGCCAACGACGCCACTCCCCTCACCGGCGCCATCGACCTCCTTCCCCAAATGCTTCTCCCCCTCTGCGGTCCCGAAGAGTTCGACATCGACGTTCGTCCCCCCCTCTCCTCTCCTTCCTCCCACTGACGAAAACTCCTGCAAACAGATCCTCGACACGCTCCCCATCGAGCTCCAGCTCCTCCCCCCGTCCAAAGTCCGCGAACCGGACCCCGCTATCCGCCTCATCCTCGTCGAGACGCTCGTTCTTCTCGCTACGACGCGCGCGCGACGAGAGGCGATGCGGGTACGAGGAGTGTACGAAGTCATCAAGGCTGCTCATCTCGCCGAGACGGTTGACAAGGTGCGCCGCTTCCTCTTTCGTCCCTGCGGCAGGAAGCTGATTTGATGTGCACAGGTGACGGAGCCGATGGTGCGACTGGTCAACTTGCTCATGCGGGATGAAGGGCCCGAGACGGCGTTCGAGGAGATTGAGGAGCCTACGAAGTTGGCGTCGGAGACGGTGCTGGTTTCGGCGGAAGGGAAGGAGGTCAAGAAGGCTGCCGAGTCGGAGTACGTGCATGTGCCCCAGGCTTCGCGCGTACCTCCACCGCAGGTGGACTCGGAGGACGAGGACGAGATGCTCATAGAGGTGTAATGATGTCGTGTTGCGAAGATCTACAAGAGGGGGTAGACGTCCGTCCTTCGCTGCTCCCAGAGAGGGATCTCGAGACGAAGTTGCTCGAGGTACCTGAGGTCGATATCGGCTACGACAAAGGTCGCATCGTCCTCGGTTCCTCCGCTCGCGGGTGGGAGGTGATCCGGCGCTTGCGCGAGAACCGTCCCCCAGGGGTCGACAATCATCGCGTGCCCGTACGATTGGCGAGTTGCCGAATGCGAACCAAGTTGTGCAGGTGCCACTGGGAAAGGAGACGTCAGAGGTGGACTTCCAAGGTCGGAGGACGTGCTCACAAACGTAGCATTGCGTCTCGATCGCGCGACCCCGAAGAAGGACCTCTGGCAAGGAGAGTCAGCACGACGACTGGCTGCAGCGAGTTGGATTGACTCACCCCAGTGAGCTGCACCAGTTCGAAGCGTAAAGGCGCTCGGGTACGTCAAGACTTGAGCACCTCGTCGTCGCAGAGAGAGCGAGACCTCGGGGAAGCGAAGATCGTAGCAAGTGAGCAGCCCAACTGCGCCGCGCGTGAGCTCTTGAAAGGATCAATTAGGGAGAGATACTCACTTGAGCCGATAGGAGTGTGCACTGGGTCTAGCAAGTGCTCGCCCTTGACCGTCGTGTTGGATTCGAGAATAGTGGCGCCTCCCGCGATATCGACGTCGAAGAGGTGAAGCTGTGGAGCCGACGTGATCAGCTATCGCTCTTCCTCTGCGGTACCACAAGCTTGCCTTCCGATATGCCTGAACGATTGAGCCCTGTGGAGAGATGAGGAGGTTCGTGTTGTAGCAGCGGTCGCTCGACGTGCTCTCGTGCACTCCCACTCCCACCCAAACGTTCTCCCGTATCGCAGCAGCCTACTCCACACGAATCAGCTTCCTCTTAACCCCTTCACACGAGTAGACGCCGCTCCAAACCCACCTGGATCCCATCGACGAACGCGCTCTCCAAGAGCGGCCTCGCCAGCGCGGAGACGTCCTTGGCATCTGCGATAAAGTCTGATGCCTCAGGCAGCCAGACGACACGCGCGCCTGCCGCTGCGGCTCTTCGGATGACGGAGGTGCAGAGGTTCAGGTTGTGGAGAGGAGAGGCGATGGAGCAGAGGGAGGCGACGGCAGCGAGGACCACTGGTAGTGGGAGAGACGTCAGAAGGCTTGTTAACGTGGGGGCAGGTGGTAAGTGCTCACTTGCGGCTGCTCGAGACTGACGAGGGCGGGAGGAGGAGAAGAAGAAGAAGAAGGACGAAATCCAGGCGCGTCAGTCCCCCTGTCTTTCTCTCCCTTTTCCTCCCAGAGGGAGAACAAGCTGAACGAGAGCCACGAGAGCTGGCCAAGAAGAACTTTGCAGCGAAGCGGGAGCAGGGGAAGAGAGAGAAACTTGACCTTCGCGGCTTCGGATCTCGCTGTCGCATCCAAGTCGCATCTCCCTCCTTCTTTCCTCGCAAGATCCAAGTCTGGCGTATCTAATATCTACGTCCAGTTATTCTCCTCTCTTCTCTCGCTCTCTCCCCAGTCGAACGCACCCGAGCGGCAAGACTGCGAACGAAAAGTGCAATGCAAGATGCCAGCGTACCAGCGCCAGCCCCGAATCCGAATCCCTCTTAAGTAGATACTACAAGTCCTCTCCCCCGTACACTCCTACAACCAAGAAAGCCGAGCGACGCAAGCCTGCGTTCTATGCCCAGGTCCAGGTGATGGGGAGGACTCCGGTACTGCGAGCTCCGATCTGCGAAAGGGAGGTCAGCGAGGGATCGAGGAGGCGACGAGGAAGGCGTACCTGGTCGTAAGCCCCAGTGGAGAGGTCGAGAGATCCGTAGGCGCAGCTAGGGCATTCTGGGAGAGGGGTGGAGCGAGGTGAGCAAAAGTTGGCAAAGGAGCGAAAGGGGAAGGGACGTACCATCCTGGACCTTGGCGCGGACAGTCTTGCCGTTGGCGGTGTTCTTAATGAGGACGTACTTGCCGCAGTGAGCTCCGCCAGCGACTTGGGGGCGGTTCATGGCGACGATGGGGGTGGAATCTGCGGAAAAGTGCCTCGGTCAGCCCTACGCTCGTCCTCCCGACCGTCGTTCGAGCACGTACCATCGTTGTACACCTCACACGAGCCCGCGTTGCCGTGCTGTAGGTACCAGGTCCCTCGACCAGAGAAGCTGCCGGAGTGGAGGAAGAGAGAGCGAGGTCAGTATCCGAGATTCCGCAAAGGTCGAGCGAAAGAGACGCACCTCTTCTGACTAGCGAGGTTCACCCCAGCAGCAGCAGCGGCAGCCGCCTTCTTAGCAGCAGCGGCCTTCTTCGCAGCGGCAGCCTTCTTAGCAGCAGCCGCCTTTTTCGCCGCCGCCGCCTTCTTCGCAGCAGCAGCTTTCTTAGCAGCAGCCGCCTTCTTCGCCGCCGCCTTCTTCTTCTCAGCTGCCGTAGCGCGCGATTCGAGGACTGCCGGGGTGGAAGAAGGGAGGGAAGCGTCGATGGGAGCGAGGGAGAGTTCAGGGAGGACGAGGTCGGAGCTGGGGATGGGAGAGGCGGCGACGAAGCTCAGGCCGGCGAGGAGGAGGGAAACGAGGAGAGTCGAGCTGCGCATGGCGGACGGTAGCGTTGAGCTTCCTTGTTTAGGGAGTGGGTGGTGAGAGAGAGACCTGGAGCAGGGTCGAGCGAGAGTCGTCTTTTCAGTGTCCAACCTCGTCGTCCTACGCGTGCAGCACTATCGCAAGTGTCCTATTGTTCCAGAGTCTCGCTTGTTGAGCTGATTTGCGTCCCGGGGACCCGGAAGCGTGAAAAGGCGGGCACTAGAGGAACGGGGGTCGTTCCTCGTCGTGCCCCCGGCCAGACTCCTGCATGCGGGAATGAACCCTTTCTAATGGATCGAAATGGCGCAGTAACGAAAGTCCTAACCCGAAAAGGTAATCCAGAATTAGGGTGAGCAGGGTCGAGTCTGGACCTCGACGTCGGTGGGCACCCCCAATTTTTTTCGAGGGATGTCGGCGTCGTCCTTGGAGAGGGGCGTGAGGAGGGCAAAGGTGGAGAGCAAAGCGACACCAAATCAGCAGAGCAGCAGCGTTGTTGGAGCAGAAGAATCGCCTTTTGAGCGTCGGAAGGAGATTTCGAGCAGAGGGGCCCTCGATTTTGAGGCCATGACGTGCGGCGGCGGTGGAGTTGACGGCGGGAGCTGGCAGCTGGACGTCGAGGTGAGGGGGGAGGAGAGGGTGAGCTGGTGGATGAGGTAGGAGAGAGAGAGAGAGGAGGCAAAGCACCTTGAACGTGACCAGTCTTTTTGGAGCCAAGGTCCCGACGAGAGCGACTTGTCGCTTAGCTCTCCTTCTCCCAGCCCTTAGCAGCCTTGAGGATCCTTATCGCGGTGACTAGTCAGCCGAAAAGCCCTTGAACGAACCCAGGGATCCACCTGCTCACGCGTAACGAGGAGCCAGAAGCCGAGTTCGCGAGCGAGGACAGCGTCGCGAACGCCCTTGAGCTCAGCTGGCGCTCCTCCTGCTCCTCCTTCGCAGCTGGGCCAAGTCCAGTAGCTGCCGGTGAACGTTCGAGCTGGAGCCAAGTCGGACGAAGAAGAACGTGTGCGCGAGCTCTCCTCGCCGTGTGCGGAGCCTCGATGCTGGCGTGCGAAGAAGGTCGGGCGCCGTCGCAAGGCTCGTTGTCGACGCAGGCGCACTTGAAGGTGAGGGGGAGAAAAGAGAGAGAACGAACGAGAGGAGGAGGGAATCTATCTCGCAGCGAAGGACAGGAGCGTATGGACACTGCGCGCGGTGCTAGCCAGCTGCCTTGCGGTCAATCAGCCCGAGCTGCACTGAGTGCTGTGCGCGGTGGAGCGAGGTGGGTTGAAGGAACAGCGGCGCGCGCTGAGAATGGGTGCTGAGAAGACCCACACGAGCTGTCGCCAAGGGATCGAGGTGAGAGCAGCTGTTGGCGAGCAGGTGGTCAAGAAGCCCGCGACGAAGCGCAAGCAGTGTCGAGGAGCGACAAGCAGAGCAGCTGGTCCCCACCTCAGGCCGCGAGTCGCGTCGACGAACGCGAAAAGACCGCCAGCACGTAAACCAGCGTGAAGCCTCTCTCGTCGTCCCCCCAAGTCCCAGCACTCAAAACCCTCTCCGTACGCGTACGCCATGCAGAATCCCGTTCCAAAAGGCCAACGCCTACTCCTTGGTCTCCGACTCGTTCGCGACAGCCGAGATGGCACTCCTCTTCTCGGCGATCCGTCCCGCGCGGCGCTCGCGAGCAGCCTTGTTCTTCGAGCGACGGGCGTCCATCTGGTCGGCGAGAACCTTGGTGCGGTTCTGCTCGGCCTTCGCCTTGTGGATGTGATCCATGAGAACGCGCTGCGAGGACGAGGTTAGCGCCTGGGGAGAAGGGGGAGCGGAGGAGGACGGGAACGAACCTTGTTCTGGGGGAGAAGAGGGAAGGGAAGGAGAACGTTAGTACGGGCGAGTGAGAGGAGCAAGCAAAAGCGGACCTTGAAGACGTTTCCCTGGATTCGCGAAAGGTCGTCAGTTGGGGGCTCGACATCGCCAGGACCCTGAGAGAACGCACCTTGGCCTTCATGTAGAGCTCGTGGTAACTGAGGAGAAGCAGCGCCGTCAGTCCCAGTTCTCCTCCCTCGATCGTCCATGACACAAACTCACAGGTGGCGGTTGATCTTGCCGTCCTCCCTGTACTTGCGGAGCATGCGACGGAGGACACGCTGGCGGCGCATCCAGAGAACCTTGGTGGGCATACGAGCCTCGGCCGTTCCCTTCCTCTTTCCGGGTCCGGTGTGGCGTCCCTTGGCCTTGGCGGCATCGTGATCCCTCACGCGGGCGCGCGAGTGGATGACCTGGGGCTTGATGATGATGAAACCATCACGCTTGAGCTGGCGGATGCTGCACACGCGGGGGAACCCATCGTCAGCGCCCTGTCCCCGCACCCTCCTGCGCTTCCTCCTCGCGCCCTCCCAATCGAACGGACGCACTTCTGCCTCGAGTTGGCGTTGGAGATCTCGGAGATGTGCGAAGGGTCGAGGTAGATCTTTCGCTTTCCGACGCCGAGGACCTGCGTAGGGGGAGGAGCGAAAATTGTGCAGAGACCGTTAGAGACGGATCCTAGGGGCGTGGAGCGGGCGGGAGGGGACGCACGGAAGCGGCGAGACGCTTCTGGCTGGAAAGGTTGCTCATAGTAACCTAGGTCGAACGAAGCAGAGGGGATAGTCGAGGGGGGAGGGGCGCAGAGGGTCGAGGGGTCGGGAGGGGATGGGATTGGATTGGCGAGTCGTGGAGGGTCGGGGAGGGAAGGGTTGGCGGGGGAAGGTGTAGAGCCCAAGGTCAGCGTTGTCCCCTCTTCTCTACTGGATCAGTCCTTCACTGTACCTTTGGATGAGACGACGAAACACAACTCAGAGCCAAAAGTTGAAGGAAATCAGAATTGCATTGTCCGAATTAGTAGTAGTAGTAGTCACTTTTCAGCACTTGGCTGTTTTCGAAGTGGAGGAGAGGTCTTCGACTTCCCCCACTCCTTCCTCAAGCTCAGCTCGGAGGAGGAGGAATGCCGACCGAGAGGACGCCTGAATCTGCCACCTCGCCGCCACCCTCAACGAGGAACCTCTTCTGCAGTCCTCGAACTGCTCCAGCGGTCTCGTGCGTGTCGAGTCGACCTGGCTAACTCCCAGCGTTGCCGCCCGGTCCGCTCCCTGGCGAAATCGACGCTGCAAGAGCTTTGTTCAACGCCTGCTGGATCCTCGGCGGCGGCGTTCCTCCAAGCGCTTTACAGAACCTCCTTCCTCATCGGCAGCGAGTCTCCTCTTCGAGGATCTTGCGAACGCCTTTGCTTGCTCTTAAAGGGCGTTCACTCCACCTGTATTGACCTTCGCGTCCTGCCTCGAGCTACAACAGACGTCTCCCTCTCTCCCTGTGGACGCCTGGATCGAATGCTTCCTCAGTTCGCGCGCAGACGGCTCTTGGAGTCTTTCAGCCCGTGCCGCTTCTTGCTTGGTACGCTAATTGCTCTGCACTTGAACTACCCAGTTTCTAATAAGCTGCTGGCGGGTTCCAGCCTTTGACTCCACCGAAGCCACGATCAGTCACCAGGTCAGGTTGACGCCTCGCAAGGCTGCTCTCCCACTCTCGCTTGGGTTACGACAACGCTTCTCGCGCAGGAAATTCCCACTCGTGCTAAGAGGTAGCTGCCTCTTTGTTGCGACTCCCTCACAAGGGCTCGCGCCGGTTTCTCACTTGCCAGCTCGCGCGCTCGCTCGCTCTGTTCCTCTAAAGTCGAGGCTCCGCTCTCATTCCACCCAGATCGCCTCCAGCGCCACCAACAGCTCTTCCACCTCTTCCATCGAATCCTCTCCTGCGCACGTTCGGCACGCCTTCAACCAGTCCATCCTCGCTTCTGCTTCGTGGGAGACCGCACTCCTCCCCCGTTTGCGGCTTTCAGACGCCCCTTCTCTTCCAGGAAAGCGGAATACCCGACGCCAGGATCGCTTTCAAGTCGATTAGAGCGCGAGTATCATCGACAAAGGAACCAGGGTCACGGGAAGCTGTCCGTGCGGAGGCGGGCGAGGGGAGGTCCACCCGCTCCAGCTCGATCTTCGCTCCTTCGGTCCCCTGGGATACAGTGACGCTGATCTCTAGCACACGCTGTGCAGGCCGCGCGCGGAAGAATGGGACGGGAAAACGATCCAGGCGCGGTAACTCAATTTGCGATCGAAAATCCACACGCGACTGCGCGAGGGTCTTTTCCAGGGTCCCCCTTCTCAAGCGCCCTCTCTCGACTTTTGAGTGTACCCCGGATACTCGATTCGGCTTCATAAGTCCTTTCAGGATGGATCTCTCTTCCTTCCACACCTCTCCCCTCCCTCAAGAACGAACCGTCGACTCGAGGTGAGTTGCCCTCTGGCACTCTCGGTGCTGCCCGCCTTTGCTGACCCCACCCCTCCAGATGCTTGCCTCTACCGTCCTCACCCTTGCCCTGGCCTCCTTTGCCGCCGCCGCCCCCATCGACTCTAGCCTCATCACCGTCCTCAACTCGGTCACTTCGGCTGTCGCCCTCCCCAACACCACCCAGACCAACAACGCGACCTGGTACAACCGTGCGTGCTCTTTGTCCTTTGGTTCGACGGGAGCTGACCCTTTTGCGCAGAGAACGGCGTTGCTGGAGCTTGCGGACTCCACTCTCAGGATTCCGACGTCGTTGTCGGCCTCCCCCTCGAGTTCTACAACGAGACTGGAACCGTTTCGACCTACTGCGGCGCCTACGTCGTCGTTCTCAACCTCAACAACAACTTGACTACCACCGCCCGCGTCGCCGACGCCTCTGCCACCAACGGATCCCTCTCCCTTTCCGTCGCGACCTACGCTGCTCTCGAGGGTGCTGAGTCCAACCTTGGTGCGTTTTCTTTTGCGTCGTGTGGAGCAACTATAGGAGCTAACTCGTGCATTCCTCAGACGTCGTCGAGTGGAGGTTCGCCAACAAGACCGAGACGGACGCCGCCAAGGCTCTCCTCATGGACGCCGATTCTGCGGACGTCTCCTCCTACGTCGCCCCCATGACCTCGTCCTCGTCGTCCGCTGCCAAGGCCGCCGCCACTCCCTCTCGTGCGTCTTTCCTCCTACCCTGCGACTGCTTCCCTCGCTAACGCTACATTCCGCAGCCGCCTCCTCGAACGACGACGACAACGAGCGCGTCGCCCCTGCTTCCTCCTCGTCCGAGTGGGTCGCCCCTGCCCCGTCTTCGTCCAAGTGGGTCGAGCCTACCTCCAAGTGGGTCGCTCCCGCCTCGTCGACCTCCCAATGGGTCGCCCCTTCGTCCTCGGCTCGCGTTCAGGCCTCTACCTCCTTCTCTGGATCGTTCAGTGGATCTGGTGAGCTTCTATTCCTTCTCACACCCATCCCTGCGACGTTTTCCCGTCGGCGGCGGTGCGAGAAACTGCGTCATCGGAGATTTTGTCGCCGACCGCTCCTCCTTCGTCTTGAACGTTACTGACGGTCGTTTTCTAGCAACTTTCTACTTCCAGGGGGGGAACGCGGGATCGTGTGGGCAGGCCAACGATGGTACGTGCTCCAACGACGGTCGGGAGGACGAGCGAGGGCTGACCGAGGCACTTTTTTTGCAGATTCCGCCGTTATTGTCGCCATGAACACTCCCCAAGTCGATGGTGGATCTCACTGCGGCAAGTACGTAACTGTCAAAAACACCGCCAACGGCAAGACGGTCACGGCCAAGGTCGCGGATCGTGCGTCCACTTTCCCGTCCGCTCCTTCACCAACTTTGCTGACCCTCACTCTCCTCTCTCAGAGTGCCCTGGCTGCGGTTACGGATCTCTCGACCTCTCTACTGGAGCTTATGACCAGGTACGCTATCCTCCCTTTGCCCCCCTTCGCTCCCTCGCTGACCTCTCGTCCTCAGATCGGAAGCCGCGACTCCGGAGTCCTCCCCATCACCTGGAGCTGGGCCTAAACGCGCGCGTCTCCTTTCCACCTCTTCCTCGCGTCGTTTATATTCCCCACCCAGCTACCCATATCCAGCAGTCGCATCTTCGCACACGTTTGACAGCGCGCTACTTTCCTCTCCTTCCACCCCCCCCCTGTAGCCTTAGCCCCCCCTTTTGGGTGTATCCCCTCCTTTCTTGACGACGCCTTAGAGCACCTACAAAATGCCACCTTCATAGGAAATAGATTGCTGCAAAGCGTTCCACTTCATATCGGCTTTCGAGAGAGAGAGAGCAAAAGCGAGCACTTCGAACAAGACGAACGTTTGCGAAAGCAGATTCCGCCCCCACACACTCTTCTCGGTGCGGCGCAGGCTTTCTTAGGCGGAAGTGGGTCAAGTTGCGAGCAATAAGAAGCGCGGCAGCGAAAGAGCGAAGCAGCGGGAGCAGCCAAATCACCCACATGAATGCTGCAACGACCCCCGTCTATTCCAGCTCGTGTGTAGCTTCTCTCCGCGCCTGCTCCTTCGCAAACGAGCTTCGCGCTCGTAACCGATCACCATATTTGTACAAAATGAACGGCGTTATCGAGAGGAGCGTCGCTGCGCCGCGAGGAACGTCAGCATCCGCAGCGAAGGGAGAGAGGGAGGGAGGACTGACCGATCCCAGCGGTCAAGCTTCCTGCTCCTTGAATCCCAAGCTTGTCGTAGAGCTGTCTTGTGAACAGGGGAAAGACTGCTCCGACGCAGTTGCGGAGGAAGGATTGGGCGCTGAGGGCGGAACTGGCGTACAGCGTGTAGCTGTCTGCGAGGTAGGAGAAGCAGCTGTGCGAGGAAACAAGTCAGCATGAGCGAGGAAGGGGGAGAAGCGAACAGCGCACCTCAGGTACACGAGGTACATGCCGCAATCTGCGAGCGAAGCCGTCAGCGAGCGAGCGACCTCGACATGGGCAAGCACGCACATAGGATCGAAATCCCAATCATTGGGGCGATCCAGTGGATATGGGAGAAAGCTGTCCAGGCGTAGATGAAGCTCCCGATGGGGAGGAGCACGCCTCCGACCATGGCGGTGTAGAGCCGCGCCTCGGGTCCTTTGCGCGCGACGTTCTTGTGATATAACTTGTCGCAGTAGTGGTTGACGACTGCCACGACAGCGGGGATTTAGCGAGGTTTGCAGAAGAAGGAAAACGAGGAACGCACCGAGTCCCAGGATCGAGCCAACGACCTGAGTGATGAAGGCGAGTCCAGATTGCCCGATGGTGAATCCGTACACGCCGCCGAAAACGAGAGGAATCGACTCGAGGAGGATGTACTGCGGAGGAGAGTCAGTTTGACGAAACGGATAAGGGCTGCGAGGGACTAACGAGGACGCCCCAGCAGAAGGAGATCCTGGAATACCGGCGTCAGTCTCGCACACGACACCAAGCTCGGCGATCCCAACTCACCAGATCGCAAAGCTGAGCAGCACAGGCTCGGTGAACAGCATCTTGATCGGCCTCAACAGCGAGGTCGCCATCATCAATCGCAGGCTCCCTCGCTCCGCATCGTCCTTGGACTGGTACTTGGGGTCGCCAGTCTCTTTCCGCATGCGAGCTGCCCGCCGACTGAGAAGGACTGAAGCGCGAGTCTCCTTGAGGATGAAGAGGAGCGAGATGGCAAACGCGGAGGACATGGCCAGCATGATCCAGAAGACGTAGCGGAACCCGAGATTTTGTTCACTGGTCAAACAAAGTCAGCGCGGTGGCTTTTCGAGCGAGAGAGCGAAAACGTACACGTAGCCAAACATCGTCGGTCCTAATCCGGTCGCTGCGAAGGCCGCAAAGGAGAAGAGCGCCATGGGAAGTCCTCGCTCGGCACTCGTCCAGACGTCTGCGAGCGTTCCTCCGACCAAACTGACGGCAGTCGAGCCTGCGATTCCACTGCGAGGTCAAGAGGTCAGAGTTGGTCTACTTGAGGGGAATCCACGCACGAGACGAATCGCATGACCAGCATCAGAGCAATGTTGGGTGCAAGAGCTTGGGGAATGAAGAGCAGTGCGAAGACGATTGCGGAAGCCAGGTAGATTCCGTTTCGCCCGTAGACCTCCGAGAAGGGGGCGAGAATGAGAGGTGCAGTCTGCGGGAAGGAACTCATTAGCGACGCTCGAGTGGGAAA
Source organism: Glaciozyma martinii (assembly GCA_025758715.1). Classification (NCBI taxonomy): domain Eukaryota; kingdom Fungi; phylum Basidiomycota; class Microbotryomycetes; order Kriegeriales; family Camptobasidiaceae; genus Glaciozyma; species Glaciozyma martinii. The sequence continues at coordinate 11,390 of JANGFH010000187.1, read as the reverse complement.
ATGTAGAAAGAACGAACACCAAAGGTGATGGTGAAGAGGGTTCTGGACAAACGCGGGTCAGCTCTCCATTCGAGCGAAAGCAGCGAGGGAGGAGCTCACATGCCGAGAACGACGAGAGATTTGCTGGCTTGGAGGTCTGTCACCATCGAGGCTTGCGCGATGGCGTATCCAGAAACGGATAAAGAAACGAGTGCGCAGAACAGGATGCCGACCGAGCTGATGATCCATCTTTACGGGGAACTGGCCGTCAGCTCTGTCCTCCTCCCTCCCCGCTCCCTTCCTGCCGATGCGGCTGAGCACTCGAACGCACCTCCGTCGTTTGCTCCAGTTTAAAGGGTTCTCTGGATCACTGCAACGATACGGATAGAGTTAGCTTCGCGCGGCTATCGCCCGTGGCATCCCCCGCAAAACCGACGCGAACGCGGAACGCAAACTCACTCGTCTCCGCTCCAATGCACCCACACGACCTCCTCGACCGATTCTGATCTCCCTGTAGCCTTCTCCTCGTCCTCGTCCATCGCCTTTTTTGAATCTGGCTCCTCCTCACGCGATGGCACGAGAGAGGGACTCGCTGTTGGACCGTCGATCGACATGGTGCTGGAGGTGATTGAGCAAAGGGAGGAGCGGGAGCCAGCTTGGTTGAGTGGTGGAGCTTTCTCTGCGAGAGACTGCATGGGTGGGAGCCGGTGTTGAGGTCGAAGGAGCTCGTTGAAAGAGTCAGAGAGCTTTGGCATTCGGCAGTGCCGCGTCAAGGAGATAGAGCCGGCGCTCCGCCACACGCTACTTCAGAGGTAGCAGCCAGGGAGGAGCGCAGACAGCTGCAAGGACGATAAGGGATGAGAGAGCACGGAAGGATTGGCGGAGAACGTCGATAGAGCAGTGAGGGCGATGAGGAAGTGAACAAAAGGGCGAAGGAGCGAGCGGAGTCCGGGCGCGAAAGTCTCTCTAACGCCCAAGGCGACGCTCAAGGCAGTGGAAGGAGGCAAGAGCTGAACTCGAGTGAATAGTGGAAAGAAGAAACGCGACTTGGGAGGGGGTGACTTGGCGAGGAACCGAGCAAGGTCAACGCGTGAGCTCAGCGCTCAGCTCTCCTTCTCCCAGCCAGTCCGCGATGCTGGGCGACAACTGGAGTCAGCACCGACGATATCCTCAACCTTCCTGCCTTGGGATCGATCTCAACAAACCCCGCAACGTCTCCCTCCTTCTCCTGGGAGGATCTCTCCTCACCGCGTTCATCCTCACCGCGCGCTATCACCTCGCCCATCCAGACGACCACCCTCTCGGCGCAGGCCCTCGCCACATCGGCTCGCAGGCGTTCGAGCCCTCCTTCCGCCTGGGCGCATCGACCACGTCAACTGGAGCCGATGGAACTCAGGAGGCCGCCTGGGACGACGACGATGACTGGGGAGACGACGATTGGACCTTGCCCTGGCAGAGCAACTCCTGGGACCCGACTGTCAACGACCCGACCCCCATCACGGAGCTGCTAGTCCTGTCCTGTTTCACTCCTCCCGGGCTTTGGAACCTCTGCATGCCCGCCGAGACTGCAAGTGAGCAGACGACGAGGGGCAAGTGGACGAGGGTCGACAAGGACCTCAACAAGGGCACGGGAGTCTCGTACTTGTACCTCTTTACGCGTGAGTGAGGGAACGCGGAGGGAGATTGGACGGGAGCTGATAGCGTGCGTGCGGTCCCCAGGTCGACTCCTCCCCTCCTCGAAGCTCCCCGTCGTGACCAACATCACTCTCCTCAAGCACAGACCAACTGCCGAGGACCTCGACGAGTGAGCTCCCCAACGTGCGCTTCTCCTCTCCCCTTGCTGACCTCTCCGCGCGCCGCAGCGGCGTCTGGGTCGAAGTCTCGGAGAGCCTCCGCACGGGCGTCTGGCCTCGAATGGATCCCATGTTCCTCCACTACCGCCTTACGCCTCAGGCCGAAGTGCTCGCCGCGCGACGAAGCGGGAACGGGAACGCAGGAGACTTGGAGCCGATCACGGAGCTCGACGTGCTGTATGGAGGAGCAGAGGTGCAGGCGCCGTGGGGGTTCGAGAAGATGCGGACGATGATTACGGGTGGGGAGGACGATTCGGGGAGGGTGGACCTCAAGACGCGCAAAGGACGACCGGGTTCAGCGTTGGCAGTGCGGAAAGCGATCGTTCGTGAGTCGGCTGCGGAGCTGAGAGGGGGGGACGAGAAAGCTAACGACGTCGTTTTGCAGCTCTTCCTCCGACGCCTGAGCTTCAGTTCTCCGAGCGAGGAGAGTTTACCATCCTCCAAGTCGCCGACCTCCACTTCAGCACCGGTCCTGGCGAATGTCGCGACCTGGATCCTGCTCGCAAGGCAGAGTGCCACGCAGTCGGTGCGGACGTCTACTCGCTCAACTGGCTCGAGACGGCGCTGGAGGAAGCCAAGCCCGATCTGGTGGTGTTCAGCGGCGACCAGTGAGTTGTCCCTGTCCGAACGGAGGACGAACCGGCGCTAATGTTGTTTCTCGCAGGCTCAATGGGCAGAAGACTTCCTGGTCCTCCGAATCGACGATGCTCAAGTGGGCTCCTGTGATCTGGAAGAGGGGTATCCCCTGGAGCGCGATCTACGGGAACCACGACGAGGAGGATGGAATGTCGAACGTCGAGTCGAGTGCGTCCTCCTTTCTCCTCCTCGCTTGTCGCTCGGAAGCTCACTCGCTCTCTCGCAGTGGAGTACATGCGCTCGATGCCCTTCTTCCTTGGAGAAGCTGGTCCCGTCGGCGTAGATGGGACGGGAAACTACATGCGCTCGATTCGGTCCCACGATGCGTGAGTTTGCGCGAACGCCTCTTCGAGGACGAAGCGACGCTGACGGTTCGCTTTGCAGGAGCAACACCACTCTCTTCAACCTCTACTTCCTCGACTCGGGCGTGCGTTGTTTCGTTCTCTCTTCCCTGTGGCGGGTTCCTGATCCTTGTGGTACTCCAGTCCTACATCAAGTCTATCAATCCTTTTGGCAAAGGGTACGACTACATCAAGCCGAATCAGTACGCTCTCGACCGCTCTCTGCGGAGCATCTCTAACGATCCTCGCAGGATCAACTGGTTCCGAAGCCAGTCGGCCCAAGTCAAGCCCATCCTGCGACCCTACTCCCCTCCCGGCTCGACCTCCACTCCCACGCCAGCTCCCTTCGACAAGGTCTTTGACGACCGAAAGCGTCGTCTCTCGCTACATCGCAAGCGACAGGACGACGACGACAGCGGGAACGAGGAGGACACTCTCGACGAGGCAGAGGAGGAGAGCGAGGGCTTCCTACCCGCTGTGGAGCCTGACGATAGAGCTCAAGTCGAGAACAGCGATGTCGGTTCGGAGGAGCAACCCAACGACGAGGCGTACCTCGACCAGTTTGACGAGATTTACGATGCGGAGCCCATACCAAATTGGACGCCGGTCGGACCTTCTGCTGCTGCACCCCTTCTTGCGAAGCCCAACGCCGTGCGTTTCTCTCTCTCTCCCTTCCTACTCGACGCCGCTAATCACTTGCCGCAGATCACCTTTTTCCATATCCCCCTCCCCGAGGCGTACGACACGCCCGTCGACATCGGCAAGAACTACGAGCGACTCATCGTCGGCTCCAGGAACGAGAAGTACGGAGCGTCCAAGACCAACTCGAACTTTTTCGCGAACGGGCTCATGGCGCAAGGCGAGCTCGTCGATACGGAAACGACCGCCGCTGCGCCCGTCGACGAGTTCTGGGACGGCGAGTTCTCTCAGCCTACCAGCGGGAGACCAGAGGTTAAAGTCCTCGCGCATGGGCACTGCCATCTCACCGAGGATTGTCGGAGGATCAAGGGAGTGTGGGTGTGTTTCGGCGGAGGAGGGAGTTATTCGGGGTACGGGCAAGCGGGGTACGCGAGGAGGATGAGGGTGTTCAAGCTCTCCGACTTTGGGGAGAAGATCACGACGTTCGAGCTGCTGGATACGAAGGAGCGGATAGAGGAGGCGGTATTGACTGGGGAGGGAGCTCTGGAGTGAATTATCAACGGCTGGATCGTATCCTTGTGATGCAGGAAACGAAAGGTCAGCGCGAGCCAACTTTGAGCCTCCTCGGCGTCTGAGGGGACGCTGCTTTATCTAAAGGAGGAAGTTGGGAGGAATCCGGAAAGAGGAGGTGGCGCGCGTGAGCTGTTGACTCTTGTTGGCCCCTTCCTCCCTCACGCCTTCCCCCCTTTAGAACCCTCCAGAATGGCAGCAAACGACGAGATCGACTGGGACTCGTTCATTTCAAAGCGAGGCAAGGCATGGAAGCCCTCCGCCAGTGCGTCCTCTCACCTCCAGGCGCGATCGCAGGAGCTAACTACCACCAGTCCGCGGGCTCTTTCCCCTCGAGGCGCGCCCAGGAATGATCTCTCTCCTCGCTGGAAAGGTGCGTCTTGCTGGCTCCCTCAGGAAAGAGCTGACACCCCCTCGCCCTCCAGCCCAACGAGTCGACCTTCCCCTTCTCCTCCCTCTCCGTCACGCTCAAGCCGATCATCCCTGGCGACGCCGAGAAGACTCTGGTAGTTGAGTCCAAGGCTCTCACTGAGGCGCTTCAATACGGCCCGACGGCTGGACTGGGCGGTCTCGTCAAGTGGCTTTCTGAACTCGAGGAGGAGAGGCACAAGCGACCGCAGGATGGGAGCTGGAGGGTAAGCGTGGGGAGTGGGAGTCAGGATTTGATCAACAAGGTGGGTGAGTTTGGGCAATTGGGAGGCGCGGGGTGGAGCTGATGGAGCTCGGTCGCTTGCAGGCCTTCCAGGCGCTCATCGACGAGGGAGACAGCATCCTGCTCGAGACGCCAGTGTACCCGTATGTCTGCTGTACTGCTTTGTGTGCGTGGAGAACGGGATCTGACGTGTTCTCCAGCGGTACTCTTGGTCTGCTCGTTCCTGAACCTGCCGAGCTCGTCGGTGCGTTTCGACCCTCCCCTTCCCCGCACCGCTTTGCTGAAGCTTGCTATGCTCGCAGAGGTTCCCACCGACACGTCTGGACTCGATCCTGCTGCTCTGGAAGAGATTCTCTCGACCTGGTCCACGAAGCGGCCCAACAAGCGGTTCCCCAAGGTGCTCTACACCATGTGCGTTGGATTCTCGCTGGTCCGAGGCCAGGGCTCGCCATGCTCATAACCCTCTTCATCAGTCCTACTGGATCCAACCCCACCGGCTGCTCCTCCCCCATCGAGCGCAAGCTCCAGGTCCTCGCTCTCGCGCGCAAGTACAACTTCCTCATCTTCGAGGACGACGCATATCATTACATCCACTTCGACTCGACCGTTCAAGCACCGAGTTACTTTGAGCTGGAAGCTCGCGATGGTGGAGTCGTCGGTCGTGTCATTCGTTTCGACTCTTTCTCAAAGATCCTCAGTTCTGGCGAGTGGCTTCATCCCAGCCCTTTCGAAATCAAAGCTGACGATCGCCCCGTTCGTAGGAATGCGCCTTGGGTTCCTGACTGCTGCAAAGCCTCTTGTCGATATCGTGGATCTCCACACCGCCAACACGAACCTCCAGCCGAGGTGAGCTCCTCTTTGCGATCCTCGACGCGGTCTCGACTGACTTTTTTCTCCCATAGCTCAACAACTCAGGCCATTGCGCTCGTCCTTCTAAACCACTGGGGCCACAAGGGCTTCATCGACCACACTCACCGCGTGGCCGCCTTCTACAAGGCCAAGCGCGACATGTTCGAGTTGGCTGCGCACAAGCACCTCGACGGTCTCGCAACATGGGTCCGTCTCTCCTCACCCGCTCTCTCGGCCAACATCTGACTCTCTTCTCGCAGGTCTCTCCTGACTGCGGCATGTTCCTGTACCTCAACCTCGACCTCGGCGAGAATGGAGATTCGAACGCGTTGATCACGACGACGGCAGTGGAGAAGGGAGTTCTCGCGGTGCCTGGAGTGGCGTTCATGCCCAGTGGGAGCGTGAGCAGCTCTGTGCGCGTGAGCTTCTCGCTGGCGACGGAGGACGATGCGGATGAGGCGTTCAGGAGGTTGAAGGAGTGTATCCTTGCTACCAGGGCTTGAGGAATAGAAGAGCTGGGACTAGAAACCATCAGCAGCTTGCATCAAGCCGTCGTCCGAGAACGAGAGGAGAGAAGCGCGTCGCAGGCGAACTGCTGGCACAGGCTCGCGCCCCGCTGCATCAGGCTCTCCCTCCTCCAACTGCTCTCAAACTGCGACACGCCTCTCCGCCCACTACCCGCTACCGCTGAACGTGCGTTCTCAACTGCGCGCTTCTCTCCTCGCCGAACCACTCCAGCACCAGCGCCTTCCTGCCCGAGCTCATCGCGTCCGCCTCGAGGAGTTCACCGCCAGGGTCGCTCGCGCAAGATGAGGATCGTTACGTGGAACGTGGTGAGTCCTCTCCTAGCTCTGGAGGCCTGTGAGCACCGCGCTGAGCTGTGGGGCGGTTGTTGCAGAACGGGATCAAGACGTGTGTTGCTCCTCCTCTCGACTACCTGAAGGCGCTAATGACGCGCCGCTTTGCTTCACCAGACTACTTCAGTTCCATCCGTAGGTAGTATTTTATCTGGAGGAGCTGGAATAGAAGCGGGCGACGTCAGGAGGGAGCACGCGAGCTGGGAGTGTGGGATCGACGAGCTGGAGGGAGAGGGGAGCCAGAGTAGGAACAGCAGCTAATACGGCGCTTTGGTAAACAGGTGGAATGCGCTCAAGTCGCACGAAGCGATCCTGAAGGACCTGGGAGCCGACATCGCCTGCATCCAAGGTGCGTCTTGCCACTCCCTTCCCCCACCCTGGCAAGAACTGACGCCTCCTTCGCAGAGACCAAGATCACTCGCGCGCAGATGGACAAGTCTCTTGCCTGTATGACGGACTACGACTCGTTCTTCTCCTTCTTCCGCCGATCCGTCAAGGGGATCCACGGGACCGCCATCTTCACGAAACGCTCGGCGTGCGTTCCCCACAAGGCGGAGGAGGGAATCAGCTCGGCTCTCGTTCCTGCTGCTGTGCCGACGTTGGAGAGGATTGGAGGCTACCCCATGAGCTCGGATGTCGACCTGTCGTTCTCGGAGATGAAGGATCTCGACCTCGAAGGCCGCACGACGGTGTGCGATCTTGGGCTATTCGTGCTAATCAACCTGTGAGTATGTCTCCGGTTCGCAAGGAGCCTCACCTGACTTTCCTGCGTGCAGCTACTGCCCGAACGAGACGAACGACGAACGACTCATCTTCAAGAACTACTTCAACAAAATGGTCGACAAGCGAGTTCGAGGTCTCATTCGCGCTGGAAGGCAGGTCATGGTCGCCGGTGATCTCGTAGGTTCCCTTCCGTGTCTTCGGAAGACCACCTCTGAATCGCTGGGCCTGCAGAACATCTGCCACTCGCCCATCGACAGCGCCGAGGCCGATAAGCGCACGAAGGACCAGGGTCTCAAGAACTTTACGGATCACCCTCCTCGCAAATGGCTCAACGAGTTTGTCGGCCCCGACGGTCCCATGGTCGACATCACACGTCGTTTGCACCCGACGAGGGAGTTCATGTACACCTGTGAGTCTCGCCTCGCCGCGTACTCGAAGAAGCTCGCAGCTGACTTCGCTCCAAAGGCTGGAACACCAAGATTGATGCGAGGTACACACGGCCTTGCTCCCTTGCGATCCTTTGCTGATGTTTCGCTTCTCGCAGACCCTCCAACTACGGTACCCGTCTCGACTACATCCTCATCACTCCCGGCCTCCTCCCCTGGGTGCGCGACTCCGACATCCTCCCCGACGTCGTTGGATCCGACCACTGCCCCGTCTACGTCGACCTCTACGACGAGATCGAGATCGAAGGTCGGGGGAAGGTCAGCCTCTGGGACGAGATGAACCCCGGCCGACAGCGCGACGACCCGCTTCCCGATCCGCCGGCGTTCGCAGCCCGCAACTACGACGAGTTCTCGGGAAAGCAGCGACTGCTGTCGAACTTCTTCGGCAAAAAGGTCGAGGGGAGTTCGACCCAGTCTCCTCCTGTCGCCAGCCCCGCTCCTCGCTCCCTCTCCACGCCTTCCACCTCCGCGCGCGATACCCCAGTCGCCTCGACCTCGAAACTCGCCAGCACCGCACCCTCGTCTTCGGCGCCGAATGGCAACTCGTCAGCGGCGCCGAGCTCGTCAGCAGCGAAGGGGAAGGGCAAGGCGACGGAGCTCGAGAAGGAGAAGGTCGCTCCGGGAGGACAGCAGAGCATTTCGAACTTCTTCAAGCCTCCGCCGAAGCCCAAGCCGCCTGTCAAGAAGAAGAAGGCGAAGAAGGCCGTCCCCGCTCCTCAGAGCGAGACGACGTCTATCGCCTCGCAGGGATCGACTTCCTCCTCCATCATCGACCTCACCGATGAGTCGGACGAACGAATGGGCAGTATGGATCCGGGAGACTACGAGGCTGCCTCTTCGGGATCGTCAGCTGCATCGTCGTCGTCGTCGGCTTGGTCGAGCCTGTTCGCGCAGAAGGCGCTGCCGAACTGCGATGGGCATGGCGAGCCGTCGAAAGCGTGGACGGTCAACAAGCCCGGGATCAACAAGGGCCGGCGTTTCTACCTCTGTGCGAGGTGCGTCTTTCGTTGTTTTCGTTCCGTCGCGTCTGATGCTGAGCTTTGTGCAACAGGCCCGTTGGACCCGGCTACGACAAGGGACAGGCGAAGCTTCACGTTAATCCCGAGTTTCGCTGCGACTTCTTTCAGTGTACGTCTTGGCTTTCGAGCTTTCGCGGGAGGAGATCGCTGATGCCGCTTCGCAGGGGAGACGAGTGTCAAGCGTCCGGCGGGGATGAATCTTTCGGCGAGTGCGGCGAAGAAGCTCAAGTCGTGAGGTGCTGCGGTACTCTTTGATGTGTTTTGCGAATTGCGATACATTCACAGCGAGCGCTTCCTGGCTTCGTCTCGCAACTGCTCCAACGCCGCTGGGCTAAACTCCAAGTCGTCGGTGGGGCTGAAAGCAAGGATCAGTTGAGGGCTTTGTTCCGTTGGAAAAGAAGACGCACGTGTGCGTCCAGGGCACTGCGAAAGCAAACCGTTAGCACCGAGCAAGACAGGAAGCTCCTGCGAAGGACTGACCGAACCACTGCCACCATCGCTCACCCATCATCCTCCTCCAATTCTCCGCCGGTCCAAAGTCGTAAAGGAGAGTACCAGGATCGACCAGTACCACCGCTCCTCCCTCCACATGCTCCTCCAGCGGAACCCAAAGTCGGATCCGGCCATCCCAGCCTCCATCAGCCCGCGTCGCAGCCTTCTTCGTCTCCACCTTCCATCGCCGAATCCGTTCGAGCTGGACCGCGCTCACGCCCTTTCGAGTGTTGAGGACGATCGTGAGAATCATGGCGATTGCGATGAAGAAGACGAAGGCCCCCGCGGTGACAGTGAGGAGGGTGGCGAGGCTGGGAGAGGAGAGGGTGGGGCAAGGGAAGTTGGCGTAGGCGTAGGAGGACGCTTCTTGCGTCAGATTTTGAGGAGGGATGAGAGGTGGACGCGGAGGTTCGAGGGTCGAGTAGTGCCAAAACCCAAGAACGAGCGCCGCAGCGTACCTGCGCAGATAGATCTCGTCAGCGAGCATCAAGTCGGAGTGCGAGAAAGCTTACCTCCAAACTGGGCCTCCAGCCCAGCTGTACCAGTGGCTCCACCATATGTTCTCCATCCATTCCTCGCTCCACGTCGCCGCAATTATCTCCTTGACCGCCGCAAGCTGCAGGGGAACGAGAGGAATGATGGCGAATCCGATGAGGGGAAGAACGAAGACCAGAAAGGTGAAGAAGGGCTTGATGGTATCGGTGGCGATGCAGGAGTCCATGAAAGGGCAGCTGCGGTCGTACTCAGCAGGAGAGAGCGTCGACGAGTCTCGCTCGAAACTCACTGGTGATCGAATCCAGTCCTGCGGAGACAGCGAGCGTCAGGAATCTTCGTATGAACAGTAACAGTCTGGAACTATCCTACTTGCAGCGTCCACAGTCGCGACAGTGCCTGCACAAAGTCGTCAGTGCGAGAAGGGAACGTCCAAAGGGAAGATAGCTCACCTCGTCCGCACCGATCTCCAGGACCCTCCGCATTGATCTCTGTAGCATCGAGTAGGAGTTCCATCAAGCTCAGTTTCGTAGACCTGCGAAAATAAGGGATATGAGGTCGTGTGTGCGAGAACGAAGAGCAGGAAGAGCTGACGACGGTGCGGTCTAAGACCTCTTGGGGAGGGTCTCGCGGAGCAGCCGAGTGCCTGGGGCGGAGGTACACAGCCAAGAAGCAGTAGACGAGCGACCAGAAGAATAGGTTGAACTGCGCGACGTAGAGGAGTCCCAGACGGGGTTGGTGTCGGATCTGGCTGAGGTAGCTCCCTGCTCGCCGTCAGTCTCTGGCGGAGGCGAAGGGAGAGGAAGGAGAACGTACCAACTTCGAAAACGCATAGACGATACCCCTTCCAGGCGAGGACAACCAGCGCAAGCGGGATCGTCTTGCCCAGGATGTTGTTGGCGCGGAAGTGACGCGACGCCGCCTGTTGGAAAGGAGCTGGAGGCAGGAGAGACGCGCCAGTACGCTCATCGTGAGCCAGGCTATCTACAGCCTCCACCTGGCTCATCCTCGACAAGGAGCGGAAGTGGTCGAAGGAGAACCAGCGGATTGCGCTTCGGACGAAGTTCCTCCTCTCTCCTCTCAACGCTATAACACGCCTGACAGTTCTGTTCCACCAAGTCCGCTCAGCCAGTACATTCCCAAACCAGCTCCTACATTCCCTGCGCAAACGGTCCCTCCCCCGCTCCTCCCCTCACCACATTCCCCTGGAACACAGTCGTCGCCACCCCACCCCCCTGCGATCCCTGCAACCATGGCGGCTCTCCCGCCCCACCCCGAACCCCTCCCGGAGGACCCATCCCCGCTCCTCCCCTCGGCGCAAAGTTTCCACCGCCGAACGATCCAGGACTGCCTTGCGAAGGGGAAGGCCAGCCGTTCGGTTGCGAGGGATGGAAGGGAGGTCTGGAGGCTTGAGGTGGACTGAATGGCGTAGGGGAGGGAGAGGCGCCGTTCGCGCTCGAATTCCCTCGTCGAGGTCCCGCGTTCCGACCCGCCGCTCGACCCCAGTTCGCGTTCGAAGGCGCAGGAGCTGCTGCTGCTCTCCCCCAGACTGCGTTCGAGGGTGCAGGAGGCTTGCGGTCCTCGTTTGACGGTTCAGGAGACTTCAGAACCGCGTTGGCTGGCCGAGGTACTCGCCGCTCCTCCTCAGCAGGCTTCGATGGCTCTCCCCATGCCGACGCGACCCGCTTCGGAACGGCGGCGATGGGACGTTGCTCCCCTCGAGCTCCTCCCTGAGAAGTGACGGGCGTTCCACCAACGGCGAGCGACAAATTCTGAGGCGGAAGGGGAGGGCGAGAGGAAGAGGGTCCGGCGGGGTAGGTCGGCTGCCGCTGATCTTGGCGA
>JANGFH010000185.1:0-18669 GCA_025758715.1 Glaciozyma martinii | reverse complement strand
CCTCGCCTCTCCTCGACCTCTGTGACATCTCCACGAACTTGGACAACAGCAGGATCGGCGCGCGGGTGTCGTTTGAGCGGGCGGCATGCGGAGCGTAGGGGCAGAGGAATGTTTTAGCTGTAGATGTTTAGAATTGCGCAACAACAGAAGTCCCTGGTGTTGATCAAGTCGCAATTACAACTGGAAGGGATAAATCTAAACGCAAAGGGCTCGGAACGAGAGCAAGGGAGTCTTCGACCGCAGGGACCACATGAGCCACGCCCAAAACTGCGCGAGACGTTGGTGAGCGAGCGTCTTAGGCCAGAGGAGGAGCAGGAAGCCGTACCTTCTCAATCCAATTACGAGGCGGAAGCTCCTCTTCCTCGACGGCACTAACGCGAGTACCTCGCTGCCGAGCTGGACTTTGGAAACTCACTCTCGACTCCCGCTGAAGAAATCGATCGACATGAGGGGGATCGGACTGACGCCCTTGTAGAATCCGTAGCTGATGTACATGAGGGGAAAGAGTATGACGGGGAGATAGCTGGTCGGAATGAGGTCAGCGTGAGCGGAGGACGGGAGGAGAATCCAGCGCACCACGTGATGAAGGTCGCCTGCGCGTCGAGAAAGTTCAGAATGCGCGCTTTTGAGAGTCGAAAGCAGAGAGAACTTACGGTGTTCCAGTTGCCCCGAATGAAGACCGCGAAACCGTTGTGTGTGGCAAGATCAGCACCCCAGGAGGAGAAGGACGAGGGAGAGAGACTCACGAAGAAGAGAATCAGAGTGCACATCAACAGCGCATACCACGCTGCGTAGGGCTGGAAAGGCGCGCGGTACGGGAAGGTCGCCCTGTCGATGCCTTGCTCTGCGTTCCCGAGTGGTTAGCTTTATCTTCGACCGAATCGCGAGGTGGCTGTACCTTTCGCAGCGGCGTAGAACCGAAGGTAAGTGAGCGCGATACCCCACCAGGTCAACAGACCGCACACTGGGAGGAAACCAAGGAATCAATTCAACTCGATGATTCCTGTGCGAAGGCTTCGCACCTGAGGTCATGTTTGCGAAATAAAGAAAGACTTGACCGGCTCGTTGTGCTCCGGTGCTCATGAAAGCGAGGAAGGAGAACGCTGTGCCGAAAGCGACTGCCACCCAAGGCAGTCCCCACGAGTTGACGCGCGTGAAGACGCGAGGTGCGTTGCCTGCGAGCGCGTCAGCTTCTCATTCCACGGCCACCGCCAGGAACCACTCACCGTTGAGAGCGAGACCGTAAAGAGCTCGGCTCGAGGTGTACTGTGCGGTAAAGGTATTAGAAGATTGCAAGGAAGCGAGCGAGCAGGTGAGGCCTCACAAGATCACTCGACGCCGCACTCCAAGCCGAAGTGAGAAGACAGCCGTTCACGATCGAGGGCAGCGCCTTGATTCCAGCGTTCTGAATCGCGATGACCTGGGAGACGTGATTAGCAGGGTCCTCGTCAATTGGATGCAAAAACTCATGAAAGGCGACGAGACTGCAGTTCCCGTGCCGAGGGCGAGACGAGGATCGTTCGACGGGACGAGGAGGCCTGCGTATACCCCGTTCAGCTGACATTCTTGGTGAAGATATCAATCTACCAACCTATTACAAACACGCTTGCGATGTAGAAGAGACAAATCCTGAAGGAACGAACGACGGGGCAGAATCAGCGATGATTCGAGGTGCCCAGCGAGCAACTTACCAAACCCACACCCTCCGAATGACCTTTGGGAGGTTTCGTTTGGGGTTCTTCGCTTCTCCAGCAGCAATCGCGACGATTTCGGTACCGATGTACGAGAATGCGGCCTGGGTCAGGACAGCCTGCAGGAGGAAAAGGCGTCAGGAGCGGACGACGACGCGGAATGACGAGCGAGGGTACCCAGAGGCCTAGGAAGCGTCCCTGTGCCCCCTCAATCCCGAGGTACTGAATGAACGGGCCAGGGTTGCGCCAGTATCTGAAGCCGATGGGATCACGGTTCGGTCCTCCACCGGCGTCGAGGATCAGCCCGAGGATGATGAGTCCGACGATCGTGAGGACTTTGATCGAGGCTTGGGAGGTCCTGAAGTCAGTACGGATCCTCGCAGAGGCGGCGAGGCGACGCACCGAACCAAAATTCCATCTCTCCATAAGCTCGCGTTCCTCCCAGATTGATCCCGACTTGACGAGTCGTCAGCTTGAGCTCATTGAGGCTCAGAGAGAGGTAACTGACCAGCAACAACGAGCGTCACGGCGATGTAGACTCCGGGATGGGTGGTGTTGTCCCAGTACGATATCAAGACGGCCGCGGCGGCGAGCTCGGCAGGCAGGACGATAGTCAAGTTGTACCCTGCTTGCGAGTTAGAATCTCCCACGACGGTTCCAGGAAGAACAGCTTGCAGTAGTTCCATCCTGCGAAGGTTCGTAGGTGAGTAGCGTTCGCAGGAGGGCGAGATTCGACGCACCCATCGTGAACGACAGCGCCGGATCCACGAATCTTGCAGCGAGGGTAATGTGTCCGCCAGGAACCTATTCTTCTTCCCTTCAGCTTCGATTCTAGATCCGCAGGGCAAACGCAAGAGATCTCACCGGTAGATGACTGACCATCTCCCCGAGAGACACCTGCAGGAGGTCATCAGGGGAGCTCGAAAGGAGTCAAGGAGACGCGAGTACCATAACCTGCAAAGAAGATGATAAGCGCTCGAGAAAGGAAGCAAGAGCAGTGAGGACTCACTGCGAACACGATCGATCCCATGATCTTGTCTCGAAGTCAGCTCCTCCTCCCCGCTGAGCTCGAAGGGAGCTCTCCAACTCACCGAATAGCCAAGCAGCAACCCAAACGGTCCTGGGTGAAGAAGCGTTCAATCACCGCACAGCAAGTTCTCAAAAGGGAAGCTCTCACCTCCGTGTCGCAAGGCGTTGGCAGTTCCGAGAAAGAGACCTGCGCGATCGCTCAGCTCACGAATCAACTCGCTCCAGAGAGAAACTCACCTGTGCCAATGACTCCTCCACTTTGGTAGCCCAAAGCAGGCGTCAGCTCCACCCAGTCCAAAACCCTCGGTCGCCGCGCTCACATAGAGATCATCGAGACTACGGAAGCCAGTCGTTAGCTCCTCCAGCTGCGCAGACGGAAGAAGCACGTACTGTGGCGATTCTTCAGCTGCCGCTGAAGCACTTGAGGTGGCGCGCCTCCCTCGTACGTGAAGTCCCCCGGACCCTTCTCAGAATCCATCTCCGCAGAGTGAGTCTCGTAGTCCCTGCACTTGCGGTCAGTGATGCTTAAGAGGAGGAAACCAGGAGACGTACGGCGTGTGACCCGCGTGGAGCCGTTGAACAGCCATGGCGAGCGACGGGAGTGGAAGAGAGAAGGTCCGGGACCAAACAGCCAAGTCGTGCGCCCCCGGAAAGTGCACAGCACGGTCGAGAGCGATAACAAAGCACGGGTCGCTTGAGGGCTTTAGATGCCCCAAAGCTTGAGCAGAAGAAGCTGGGAGAACGAGAGAGGACGTGGAGCAGGTGCGAGATCGAAGATCGCAAGTTCGACGCGTCTGGACAGCCGAAACGTCAAAAAGGCGGAGAAGGCAAGCCTGTGGAGATCGCAGTGGGTGCTCCGCTTCCATCGCTCAAGAGCATCGAGCAGAAAAGAGCAGAAATAGAGGGGCCCAAAGCAGGTGCGATGCACAAACGAAGCCGAGTCCAAGCTTCTAACGGACCAATCCCATCTCTCGCTACTTTCTACACGCCTCCAACGGGCGGTAAACTGCGGAAGACCCACATCAGCCCTCCTCCCAAGCAAAGAGCGAGAGAAAACAACGCACCAGGATCCCACTGCTCGGCCCTCATCTCGGCCTCGCTCCAATCCGTCTCCCTGTCCACCCTGCTCACCCCCTCAGCCCTCGCAGCATTCGCGACCGCGACTGCGATGCGCAAACTGACGTGTCGGAGGTCGGTGAGGGAGGGGAGGAGGGACTCGTCGGGATCTTTCAGAGCGGGTGCGAGCTTGGCGAGGGCCGCGACGCCGGCTGCGAAGGAGGAGGGAGTTAGCGAGGAGCGGGAGAGGGAGGGACGAGGACGGACCTGTGATCATGCTGTCGGTGAGGTGGGAGGCTTTCGAGACGATGACCCTGGGTACGAGGAGTTAGCTTTCGACGAACAGAGAGCAAGCGAGCGAGCAAATACCCCAATCCGAATCCAGGATACACGAGGCAGTTGTTACTTTCTGCGATAATGTAGGGCTTTCCATGAGGACCCTGGATCTGTATAATGAGCAGAAGATGAGTAGAGGTGGCGAAAAGCGGCGCGAACGACGTACAGGCGGGAATGGCGAGCCAGTCGCGATCAACGCTCTCCCTCCAGTCCAGTCATTCGCGTCGGCTGGGTCGCACTCGGCCAGCTTCGTAGGGTTAGAGAGGGGGAAGATGATAGGCCGATCCACACCCTTCGCCATCTCCCTGCAGACCTGCTCCCGGCATCAGTTCTTGTCCCCACCGACGAAACCGCGACCAACAAAGCCAGCTCACCTCCTCACTGAACGCTCCCGCCTTCGTCGAGCACCCAATCATAATCGTCGGCTTCGCACGCTTGACGACTTCGAGCAGCATGATACCGTTCTTGGGGTCCGAATCCCGCTCGTACTCCTCGACGCTCTCGATGTCGCGCACAAAGTTCTCCTGCCCGGGACGGAGGTTCTTCATCTCGGTCGTGAGGAGTCCAGGGCGGTCGAGAACCCTGCGATTGGGCGTCAGCGAGGAGCAGGCGGGTGGGGGAGGAGGAGCGAACCAGAAGCGTTGGCGAGCTTCTTCGGAAGAGAGTCCGGCGAACATGAGAGCGTTGCGAATCCCGTCGGCGATTCCGAGTCCAGCGGTTCCTGCGAAGATTGGGATCAGCGAAGGAATTGGGGAGTTGGGGAGCGACGAACCACAGCCAAAGATGACGATGCGCTGGTCCTTCAGCTCGCTCTTGGTGACGGCGCAGGCACTCATCAGAGCTGCGAGGACGACAGCGGCGGTTCCTTGCATATCGTCTGCGACATAGGGGAATCAGCGAGAGCGAGGGTGAGGAGCGAGACGAGGGCGAACCGTTGAAGCAACTCTGCTGAGGCCTGAACTTGGTGAGCATTCGGCCAGCATTAGCAGTTCCAAAATCTTCGAAATGAAGGAACGCGTCGGGATCTGCGAAGCCATCCTCAGCTCCCGCTTGCGTTCGTTTCTTTCTTCAGCAAAACTCACAATCTTCCCGCACGATGTCGCAGAACTTGAAGACGAAATCGTCGTACTGCTCTCCGCGAAGACGAGAGCGACGCAGACCGAGGTAAAGAGGATCGTTGAGCAGCTCCTGGTTGTCCGTTCCGACATCGAGGACGACGGAGAGGATGCGAAGAGGGTCGATACCCGCTCCAATGGTGTACTGGAATGAAGTTAGCTCGCTCCGTTCGCGAACTTCGCCAGCCCGACTCACGATGTTGCCCTTACCGACCGAGATGAGGATACCTCCGACTCCCTGATCTCCAATCCCGAGAATGCCCTCCGAATCCGTGACAACAATGAGGTCGACCTGCAAAGAAGCGAGACCTTCAGCCGACTCCTCTTAACCGAGAGTCGGGGGGCAAAACGCACGTCCTTGGGCGCTTTGGCAGACAGCATGAGGTTCCGCATGTTCGCCTGGTCGGGGTCGGTGAGGAAGAGGCCTTGAGGTCGCCTCCACATCTCAGAGTACTGCTCGATAGCCGTCCCAATCGTAGGCGTGTAGATGATGGGGAGGATCTCGTGGAGGTGCATGAGCGCGAGGTGGTAGAAGAGGACCTGGTTCTGGGAGGCCAGGGATTCGAGGAACGTGTATCGGGAGAGCTGGCTACCTGAGGACGAGCAGGAGGTTAGCTCGCCTTCGGTCCCCACCCCGCACCTTCGGGACCTACTCACTCCTGAGCTTGAGCTGCTGGTACGCCCGGTCGCACTGCATCTCCAAGTCATGAACCTCGTACGGAAGCAGTGCTGAGTAGAGCGCGCGTCAGCTCCCCTCCAACCACCGAGCTCGGCACAGCGTACTCACCCTCGAGGCCGAACCGCTGCCGCTCCTGACGGGTGAAGGCTGCGCCCTTGTTGAGCGAAGGAGAGTTGAGAAGGTCTGTACTCCAACCAAGGCATCAGCAGCTCCTCCCAGCGGCTCACAGGAGAGGAAGGAACGCAACCTGCTCCCCGAAGAGGGGTTCGTATCGGCTGCTGGTTCTTGGGGTGCGCTGCTCGTTCGTGGTGAGCGATACGAGCGCGTTCGGCGCGGCGCGCAAGGCGCTGGTGTTGGTGCATCGTGCTGGAGGGTTGTGGGCAGAGGGCAACCTCGTCTGGACGCGAGAATCGCGCAGTGACGGCGAGAGCTTCCCCTCCCTTCGTTCCTCGCTGTTTTCGTGCGGAAAACTGCCTTAGGGACCACACTGGACCACGATCTGCCCTCGTTCAACCAGGAAACGCCCTGCCCTAGGCTCAATCTCATCTCTCTCCCCGCTTCGCTCCCAGCTCCGCACAGCAGCTCCCTCGAATCGTGCGCAACAATCAATGGGGAGACATAAGTTGCTTTGCGAATCTATTGATGGTACGACACTCGACGCGCTGCAATGGCTGCGAGAGATCCATCAGCTCCTGCGCAACTTTCGCGGGACAGAGAGCGAAACGCACCAGCTGTCTTCTGATGAATCCGAATGCCTAACCCAGCGACCAAGTGGAAGACAGCTGTGCGAACCCATCGATCCTGGTGGACAAGACTGGCGTCAGCGAGGGTAACTGGAAGGGGGAGGGAGGCACGTACGCGCTGTCGACGCCGCAATCGAGGTAGGGTTCTGGTGGAGCCGCCCAGGGGAGGTACGGGTTCTGCACCTGGATCGTGGAGCCCGGTCTACCGCGGAGCCAGGTCGCTGGGTTGAGATGTGGGAGGTTAGCGTGGAGAGGGAGGAAGAGCGAGCGAGGATGCGCACCCATCTTGCCGAACCCGCTGTGCTTCGTTAGGATCTGCAACGACGGCAAGGGATCAGCAAAGAGCACGACGGAACCGAGCGAAGGACGCACCTGGAAGTCCGTCCCAGAAAGCGCGTACTGCTCGGCGATGGCGTTCTGCATCCCATTCGCCTGGTCCGTCACGCCATCCTCGTACATTTCCGGATGCACGCTCTCCAGCCCAGAAATGACCACCTTGTCGGGGAAAGCGCGGAGAGCGTCGTGTTTGAGGTGCATCGAGTCGGAAATGAGGTAGTAGACGATCCGCTGGTTCTTGTGAGCGTACGCGCGGGCGACTTGGTCGGCGCAGCGAAAGTAGTTGGCGTGGCGCTCGACCGTGTTCTTCAGGTCGACTTCGGGAGAGAACTGCGAGGAGCGGGAGAGAGTTAGTGAGGATGGAAGGCAGGCGAGGAGCGAACGGGCTGACCATCGCCTCGTCTCCAGTTCGGATTTGGATCCCGATCGCAAAGACGGAGGGGAGGGAGAAGAGGGAGGTGTACTCGTTGATGAATTCGAGTACCGGGGCTTTGGGTCGGACGAGGTAGTTCATGAGGCAGGTGTAGGCGGTCGAGTAGACCAGTCCGAGCTCCTCAAGTCGCGGACGAACGGCGGGGTAGAAAAAGTTGCGAAGAACGAGGCCTCGGTTGAAAAGGATCTGGCGGGTACGAGTGAGTGTGGTTCGGCAAAGTCGAGAAGGGAGAGAGCGTACGCTGATCCACGGGGGAGCAGCAGCAGAGCTCCACCTGCTAAAGTAGCCTGGGAAGGTGTTGTCGATGTACCAAGGCTCCCAGTTGATGGCGGAGAGCGTCTCCTTGCGGTTGGCGAGCATCGTTGTATTCGAGTAGATCCCCGTCGTTGGGAGGGTCGAATTGGCGGAGTAGTTTCGAGCCCAGTTGACGTGCGGAGAGTCGAAGAGCAAGTCGAAAGGGACGGGGTGCTCGAAGCGAACGACGAAAGCGCGACCCGACATGATGGCGTAGACAAAGGTCGACATGATGCCGAGCATTCTGCAGGAGAAGGGGTGAGCAACAGCAACGTCGCAGCGGGCCAGAGGAGGAAGACGCACCGATCAGCTGAGAGACGAGCAAGGGTTGCGTCAGCGTCGTTCGAGCAGGGATCAAGGGGAGCGTGCTCACCTAAACCGCCACAGAGAGCACCTTCGAAGCAGTCGTACTCGAGGACTTTCGCAGGCCGTTCTCCGCTCATGATCTAGGTAATTTCCGACTTAGCTTCCCACCTCTTTCCAGCCCATTCGAGCTACGCACCTCTCGATGTAGAGTCGTGTACTCGTCCTCCCAAGCACCCTTCCCGCACGCCGACGCCTGCTCCCCCGTCTTCCACTCTTCGAGCAGCTCAGCGTACCTGCGAGGCTCCATCAGCTTCCCTCCTCGTCTCCTCCCAGCCTCCCTCCCTCAACTCACTTGCTGATTGAGCCTCCTACAAACTCTCCAGGTCCTTCCCCAGCTGCTGGTAGCTCGCGATGCCGGGCAGCACGAGGAGCGGGTCGAATGTCCTGCGGTGGGCTCGAGCTGCCTAGTCCTACTCCAGTCCCTGCGCCACTGAGAGGTCGAGTTTCCAGTAGCCAAGATCGCACTCGTTGCTCGTCCTGGCCGAGACAAGGAAAGAGAGATCAGCAGGAGGACACGTCTCCGTGCGCGCAGAGGGTAACTCACGTCCGTGAGGTTCCACAACACTTTTCGCAAGCTCTTGTGCGGCTCCACAGGCCCCCAAGAGTACGCCCTCAGCACCTCTTCCTCCTCGGTCCACGCCAGGACCTCCTGCGGCGTCCCCCGAACCTCCTCGATCGCGCCCTCTGCTTCCTCGGGAGCACCGACTCTGAACCGCTCCCATGTCTCTCCTCCTCGCGCGTGCAGGAAAAATATGCTGGCGACCAGCACAAGTGCGAGCGGGCCTGCCACCTTGAGTCTTCGTTGGCGCGTGCTGGACGACCGTTGAAGATTCCGCCGAGGGTTGGGAGAGGCAACCCGCTCGACGTCGTCCTTTTCTACGTCTCCTGTGGATTCCGCGAAAGGCGGCATGTCGTGGATAGAGGAGCGGCGATCGCCTGTACCTCGTGGGCGTGAGGAGGGGAAGATTGGGGGGGACAAAGAGGGGAGACTTTGTCGCGCTTCGATCGCGAAAAAGACGCGTTTCGAACGCACTAGGAAACTATGGGGCGAAAAGGGAGCGAAACCTTCGCTCGCTGAGGGGGACTTGCTCAATCTCCCTTCTCCCTCCCGATCTCGCAAGCGAGCCAAGTATTCCTGCAACATTGCACCACGAAATAACGACCATACATCCGACCCAACTCGTCCTACACCCTCGCTCCAACAGCCTTGAACTTTTTCCCCTCCTCAACCGTCTCGACCCCCTCATCCTCACTCGTACTCCCCCCTCTCCCACTCGCGGGCCCACTCCTCGACGCCGAACTCGCACTCGACTCCTCCCCATCCCACGTCGCGCCAGATCCCTGACTGAGGACGTCCCAGCTGTCCATCGCTTCGTCCGACGAACCCTCTCGCGGCGTCGTGGCGGGGAGAGCCGGGGAGAGAGGTGCCGAGGCTGGGGTGGGTAGGGTGGAGGAGGGGCGAGGTCGAAGGGCGGGGACGAGGGATTTGGCGTATTCGAGATCGCGGTAGATGCACTCGATCGCGTTCCCTACGCCGTCCTCCTGCCACCAGCATCAGTACGAGGACAAGTCTGAAAGCGAGGGGAACGGACCTTGCGAATCGCCTCCCCTGCGAGCTTGGCGCGAGCGATCTGCTTCTCGTCCATCACGGCCGTCGTGATGGCTGCTGCGAGGTTGTCGACAGTCATGTTGCGAACCGCAGAGCCGATCCCGAGCGTGGCGACGCGGTCGGCGTAAAAGTGCTGGTCGCCAAAGAAGGGCTTGATGATTGTCGGCAACCCAGCTGGAGCGCACGAAAACGATCATCAGCCAACGCGTCCACAGGGGCGGGAGGAACGAGCTCACCTCGAAGACTCGCGCCAGTCGTTCCTGCTCCGCCGTGATGCACCGCTGCGTCGATCCTCGGGAAGAGCCAGTCGTGAGGGATCGACTTGATGTTGAAGATGTACGACCGTTCCATCAGCGTCGCCTCCTTGGCCGCCTGCACCTCCATTTCCTCCCTGCTCTCCTGCGTATCGTCCTTGGACGTGACGCGATCCGACCAGCCCTTCGCAACGATCGCAAAGACGCCAGACTTTTCGACGGCCCTCGAGACGACGCGAGTCATCTCGACGGGGTCGGGAATGATGATGGAGCCAAAGCCGATGAAGACGACCTTCTTCTCCTCCGCCTTGGCGAGGTCGAGGAAGGCGAGGAGGTCGGTCGGAGGCTCCCACTTCTTGGCGGTCGAATCGTCGGGGTTGTCGAGCCACCAGTAGCCCGTGACGTGGATGTTCTCGCGCCAGTCGAGCGGAGGAGGAACGATGACGGGACTGCGCAGGATTTGATGAGCTGAGCTTCGGTGCGCGGTGGATGGAGCGAGACGTACCTGAAGTTGTAGAGGAACGGGATCTGCTGCTGCTGCATCGCCTCGAGACTGGTCGAACCGAGATTGAGCGTCTTCTTCCGCCACCGATTGACCTGGGCCGAGGTCGCTCGCCAAAAGATCTGGTCAAACATCGTGTACGTCTGGAGAAACGTAAGCGTCCTGAGCAGTCACAGGAGGAGGAGGAAAGGAACGCACCATGTAGTTGTAGCCACCTCCCATCTTGTGATCCGGAACGGCAAACGCGTGAGGGTAGGCCCGAGTGCGAGACCAAGGCATCGTGAACGCGCTGGGACGAAACGTCAGCGACTTGCTCGCGGAATCCCAACGCACCACTCACCGATAATAAGGAATGCGAAGCGCTTCAGCGATGTGGTACCCTGCGATCGCGCTGGGACTCTCGATGAGGACGTCGGAACCTTGGCACGCCTTCCAAGTCGTCTCGAGCAAGTCGTCGAGCCAGCCCCGGAAGCGACCGACGGCTTCTTTCATGAACGAGATGGTGAAGAAGTCGTGCGCAATCATGACTGCGAAAGCATCATCAGCACCGAACCAACGAGGCAGCGAGAGGAACGCACGCTGCATGAGTTCCGCCGGATCTCCTCCCACCTCTTCGAACTCGATCCCATGCCCCTCGACCCAGTTGCGGTACTCGCCATGACTCGCGATCTTGCACTTGTGCCCCTCCGCCATAAGCCCCTTGCACAGCGCGATGTACGGCTGAACGTCCCCGCGCGACCCGATCGTCAAGCACGTAAAGCGGAGCGACTTCTCGGGGCGGAAGGTGACAAAGTCGGACGAGGTCGAGCAGAACATGACGGGGGGTTGGCCACTGATTGTCTCTGGCGGAGGGCGTGGGGAGGAACTGGCGTCCGAGGTGCGAGAGGCGGCGAGGTCGAGGAGGTCCATGTGCTCTTGGTGCTCGAGCGTGTCGCCAGGCGTCTTGCCCTCCGCGAGCTCGTGCTGAACAAATTCGACTTGAGCCTCGAGCTGCTGCATGCAGAGGTCCCGCCGTTCGGACGTGCTGAGCTCGAAGAAGAGCTCCTCGTGGCCCTTAATGACGACGATGAGCCCCGAGTAGCCGATGCGGTACGAGCGATGCTTCGACACGGCGATAACGTCGCTGAGAGGAAGGATCATCTGCGAAGAGGGAGGTCAGTCGAAGCGCGACGCGACCGCAGCGAGATCAACCCGCCTTGATCCTCGCCAGCAGGCCGAACGACTTGAAGCAGAAGAACGTCGTCGAGATGTAGACCTTGCCGTAGATCGGGAGTCCCCGAAATAGGTACGCCGGAAAGTCTACAGCCAACCCATCAGCCTTCGTCCGTCGAGCCACTCCGAAAGAAGACTCACACGCCACGACCTCCTCCTTCTCCGTGAGCCCAAACAGCTTCCGAAACTTCTCGTTAACCTTCTCCTCCTCCCCTCCCTCCTCCCCCTCCTGCTCCTCCAAAATCGAATAACTCATATCCCTCCTCTCCTCCCCCTCCTCCCCACTATCCTCCTCCCCCGGTGCCGCCTCGCTCGACGGCGTAACAACCTCGAGGATCTTGCGACCGGGGACTTTGAGAAAGTTGGGTATCGTCGGAGAGGCGGCGAAGACGCGTTTCTGGGGGCCTTTGAGCCAGGTGGGGACGGAGGTGAGGGAGGGCATGGAGGGGATGGACCAGGAGGAGGTCGAGTGCCGAGGTTCTGTCGTAAGGTCTGGCGGGGGTGTACCGGGGGTAGGATCGGGAGGGTAGGTATGGTCGTCCGTTCCTGATCCATCGAGGGAAGACCGGCCGTCGAACGACGAGCGACGAGCGGGCGAAGGAGACCCACTCCGCTTGGGCGTCGTTGCTCCGCTCTTGTCCTCAGTGAGAGTGGCGATCGAGCTCGATGCGCGGTCGGTGGTGGAGAAGATTCGAAGGCGGGAGGAGAGGGCGGACCAGGAGGAGGCAGAGTGGGGTTTGCTCGACCGAGTGGAGGAGGTGGATTTGGCGCGGTGGAGGGAGCCAGAGGGCTGAGGAGAGGCCGCGCGGGAGAGAGACGCCGCTCGACGAGGAGAGCGAGATCCTTCAGTGCGGGGAGTAAAGACTCTGCTGGTCGTGTCGATGATGGCGGCGGCCTGGCGAGCTTGCTCTGGGTGCTCGGCGCGGTAGCGGGTGAGGACCTGGGTCATCTTGTCGAGTGCGGCGGGGAGGTCGGAGAAGTAGGAAAGCCAGTACTCGTCGACCGAGTAGCCCTCCTCGGCGTCGTAGACCCGCACGCGAACCGTCTCGGCGAACTTGAGGTTCGTCGACCGCTCGATGTCGATGACAGTCTCGAGAGGGATGCTGATCTGATCGCGCAAGGGGTGAGCTGGGTTTGGAAGCGGAGGCGCGCTAGAACGCACCTTGACGCTTTCGCCTTCGTTCTGGCAGCGAAAGACGACCTTCTTGATAACCTTGACCCATTCGTCGCGACTCGCTTCGCTATCGGCGCTCAGGTGCCACGTCTTCTCCGCCGTAGCGACCTTGAAGTGGTTCTTATGCTTCAAGGAAGGCTCGACGCCGGTGCAGTAGTGTCTGGCGAAAGAAACGGTCAGCGCGATCCTTCGCAGTCGCCAGAAATCCGCGCACAGGTCGATGTGGCCGTCGGGAAAGTAGGGATCCTGTCGAAGAGGGGAATAAGTGGGGTTCAACCAGATAGCCCAGGACGACGCACCGTCGAGCTTGGGTACCAACTCAGAACGGCGTCCTTGAGAATAAACCAGTGCTTGTAGTACCGCCGCGTCTTGAGTCCTCGCGCCGAAAGCCCTCCTGATCGAACCGTCGTTCCCTAAAGCTTTCGTCAGCTGCGTGATCCTCTCCACTACGGACCTACTCACCTCCTTGTGCGGCAAGTACGCGTAAAAGCAGATGTGTCCCGACGTCAAGTACATGAAGCCCTGCAGCAGAACGGAGCGAAACAGCCAGCACTGAAACTCTGCGCCCCCAGAAACTCATCAGCTCCCTCCGAGACCGTGCACAGCTCCAGGAACTCACCCGCCAGCACCTCCTCCCCACCCTCGATCCCAAAGACGTCCTCGAGCTTCTCCGCAAGCTTCTGCCGCCGACTCGCGCTCTTCCCACTATCCATCGTATCCGTCGTTCCGCTCCTCACCCTCTGCGCCGCGTACCGTCCCTCCTTGACGCACTCCCCCTCCTCCCCCGTCACCGTCCTCCGCCGTGCCGCAATCGGACGATGAATCGCGTAGATGCTGCTCATCATGTCCTCCCCCTCCGACTCCTCTTTCGCTGGCTGAGCTATCGGCTGAAGTGGAGAGAGGAACGAGGGAGGGCCTTCGTCCTCGCTAGAGTGCGGCTCGTTGGCAGAGGTCGAGAGACTGGTGCTCTCCGCCGACGCGCCTTCCTCGTCCGCGCTCTCCTCTTTCACTTCCTCGGGCTCCTCCAGCGCAAGCGTATTGATCATACTGTCCCACTCATGAATCAGCTCCTGCCCCCACGTGAAAGGAGAAACGAGAGAACGCACTGCATGAACCCCTCGTTCGGCCCACCTCCAAAGCCGACCTTCTCCCTCTCCACCGAGCGCGCTCCTAGTTCTCCCATCCCTCCGAACCGACCCATTCCCATCCCTCGACCACTGAGGGCGGGCGTCGAAGCCGCTGCGTGCGGGAGAGGAGAGGGGCGGTTGGGGATGACGGGCGAGGAGGGGGAGGGGGCGTCGGGGTCGGTGAAGGGACTTGAAGGAGAAGGGGATCGGGCGGATTGGGAGAGGATTTGAGAGGAGGGGGAGGTGGGATCGAAGGACACTGCGTCGGGGCAGGTGGTCAGGGACGCCACCCATTGTCCGGCTCAGAGGGAGGGACGCGGCCTGGACGTACTTGGTGGGAAGAGAGTCACCCTGGCTTGGTCCTGGGTACGCCAGGTGGATTAGAACTGAATCTGCAGGATCCGGCGTTAGCTCCCAGCCCAGCAACAACAACTGCCCTTCTTGGGGCAGGCGGCGAATGAGACCATCTCCCACCCTCTGACTCTCGCGATAAGTCCGAGAGGCGGTGCCAACTCACCTTGTAGAGTGCTCTATGGATCTGAGGAAGACAGCGTGAAGAGGAAGACCGAGGATGCTCCTGGTTGGGCGTTACTTTCGTAGGGGGGCTGTGTTCAAGCTGCGACGAGGCTGAGATTGAAGGAGCAGGAGGTGGATCCTGCCTGCTAGTTCTTCGCTGGTGCAGCTTGAGGCGCAAGAAGCGCAAGAAGCGAAGGGAGCGAGGGCAACAGACGAGGCACTGGCCGAGATTCCTCCCTCCACTCTCTCGCGCCCAACTCGATTCCTCCCTCAAATCCCTCAGGGAATCATCAGCAGCGACCATTAACTCGATAAACTGTCTCTCAGAACGCCCCTTACGCCTCCCCCGACCTCGCAGGCGAGAAGCTCGACGGATCCTCCAAAACCTCCCTCCTCCCAAACCTCTGCCTCACAGGGGAGAACGTCGAAGGATCATCCAACCCCTCCGTTCCACTCATCGCATCGCTCTCCTTGACCGGCGTGAAGAAGGACGTGTCCATCTCCCGCGCAGGCGTCGTGGGCGTCATGGGAGGGGTGGCTTCGCGGAGAGGTGCTCGGATGGGGGTGTGCTGTTCGTTGGCGTCCATCTGCAAAAGCGTCAGCTTAACTGTTTCGAGCTGAGAGAGAGAGAGAGACGCACGGGCTCAGGAAGCGTTCCAGGCGCTGCTGTCGTCCTCGCGACCGGCGGGCTTTGCGGACCACTGCCAAACGACGAAGGCGGGTAGCTCCCGATCGGGTTCCCAAACTCGTCGACAGGGTGCTGCTGGTACCCTGGTCCCTGCGGTGGGGGACTGTTGCCAAACGACGATCCGGTCCCGTATCCCATGGGACGAGTGCCACCATAAGTCGAAGCGTGCTTCTCGGAGCCGGCGTAGTAGGTCGAGTTGCGGTCGCTGATGGCTGCTTCGCGTTTGTGCTTCCGTTTGAGCCAGAAGAGGATTCCGGCGACGATGGCGATGGCGAGGACTGCGAGGGGGTTAGCGAGGTTCGGGAGCGAGAGAGGAGGGACTGACCTCCGCCGACTACGCCTCCTGCGATGGCTGTTTAAGAATGATTTTTAGTACTTGCTGCGAAGCTGGCAAGATGAGAAGGACTTACGTCCGACTGAGGAAGAGCCCTTGGAGCCAGGGTTAGCAGCTCCAGTCTGAGAGGGGACTCCAGTCGGGCTGGATCCAACGTCAGAGCCGCACGAATCCTCGGTTGCGAGACTGAACGCACGCCGAAGATACGAAAGCAGGATCAAGCGAAGAAGCGTAGGAGAGGATCGACTTGGTGTTTTGGCCTGCGAAGCCGCTTCATCAGCTCAGGAATCCCAAAGCAGCGAGCTTGGAAGGCTCACCCGCGTTCTGAGCCAAGCAAGAAGAAGAGGTTCCCGCCATCACGATAGCTGCAGGAGTCGTAGCGCTGACAACCTTCCCGTTCAGCGTGACATCTGCAGAAGACGAGGTCAGCGAGAATGCGGCTGCGAGGCTGAGGACGTACAGAATTGCGCGCTGACGGAGAGCCCAACGGGGAGATCTACGAGCCATCTGAAGGTTCCAGAGGTATAGGCGGTGTAGACAGGATCGAGCGTGATCTGCTCGATGAAGACGCTGGTTCCGGCAGTTGAGAAGCGGTGTCAGCGAGTGTCTTCCCGTTACCCTCGACTCACCAGTCACAAACAGCGCGCACTGAACGAGAGCAGATTCAGTACATTCCCTCGGAGAAAAACGACGCAGCACGCACAGTCTTGACCAGCGGGGGACTCGTGAAGCTGTTCCCCAAACCCTCGTCAGCGGCCCTCCCTCCTCCTTCCGCCGAAAGCAAGCTCACCTGAACGTAACGTAGCTGCACTGAATCAACGGCGGCATCTGAATCGAGACCTGCAACCACGTGTGAGCCACTATCGCCTCGAACGAGGGTGAGAAGAGCTCTTACATCCGTGACCGTCGTGTCGGTGCCGTTGGAAGTCTGCGTCGACACGGGCGCAGTACTGACTCCCGTCGTACTTGCTGCTGTAGTAGTCCCTGTTCCTGTCGTTGAGGCTGTCGAGCTCTGTGACAGGGCGGAGGAGGAGAGGAGACCGAGGAGGAAGAGGAGGGGGAGGACGCGTCGTGCCATTTGGAAGGAGTGTGTTGGATAGAGGGACTCGAAAAGGAGAGGCCAGATCTTGTGGGTCGGGCGACGATCGAGGCGAGAGCTTGAGGAGGGCGGAAGCAGAAAGGAGAAGGAGAGGAGGAGGTCCCTCCGTTCGCCGCGGAACCCTTGGAGACTTCTCCCTCTGAAGAGCGTGAGGTCAGAATGGAGCCCTGCGATTCAGGAACAGCTGGATTGCGAAAGAATCTGATCTTGAGCGCAAGGAGAGAGCGCAGGTCTCTTGTTCGTCGCGCAAAATGGGGTGCGCAAGCACGCCGCAGCGAGCAGATGGCGTGTGCGAAGGCAGTCCCAGAAAGAAGCAGTTCGAGCGAGGGATAATTAGGTCCTTGAAAAGTCTATACCTGGAAGGAAGGGTCAGTCAATCCAGCTGCTGGCGAAAGGAAAGCGCACCCATGTCTAGATCTCGTCCTCGTCACCCTCCTCGCTGCCGTCGTCTTCCTCCTTTTCCTCCTCTTCCTCCTCGCTGTAGTCCATCTCCTCGTCGTCATCGGACTCCTCGTCACTAAGATGGTCGAGTCGCTCCTCGTACGAAGGCTTCGGCCCCGGCAGCTCCCCCTTCAGGAGCTCCATCTTGAGCCACTTCGTGTACCGCCACGGATCGTTGAGTTCGCTGATAATCTCCCGTATAAACGGTGACGCGAGTACCGCCTTCAAGTCCTGCAGTCGCTGCTCGCCCGCGATGAAGACGCGAAACTGCTTGAAGCCCTCGAACTCGCTCTGCTCGGGGAGGTCGTAAAGGATCGTCCCGAGAGCTCCTACGTTGAGATGGTCTCACTTGCGAACAATAAAAATTGTCTCCTTGGTCTTCGAGCACCTCCTGCAGAGCGAGGAGGCCGTCAGCTCGGTCTAGGACGAAGGGGAGGACCAGACGCACATGTAAGGGATCGCGACGCCTTCGCCCATATCGCCCTGCTCTGGTGGAAGAGGTAGGCAGTCCTCCATCGTGATCGTCTCGAGTTCGCTCCACGATCCCTGGATGACGGCGTAGTTGCACCGCCAGGCGCGCGAGAGTGGTTCGAGGGACTGGAGGAACGCAAATCGTCAGCGGCGACTTCTTGCTGCAGAAGTAGGTACAACTCACAATGACACAAAAATGCTTTGGGCTAAGAAGGCGAGCGATGCAGATGAACTTGGCGTAGTCGGCCTTGATCGTTTCGATTTCGAGGAGAAGGAGAGGGATGGGTTTGAAAGTTGTATTCGGCGTCCAGGACATTCCTTCGCCGACCGTCGCATCAAGCTTGAGGATTGGATGGTCGGTGAGAAGGTCCGTTGCGAGGTTTTGGGGAGGGGGCACGAGGAGGACAAGAGAGCGGAGGTGCTGCCGGAGGTTGTTGAGGGCTTTGAGAGGCTTCGTGGGCTTCTTGACGAGCCCATCGAGTGACTTGTCGACGTAGCCCTCGCATGGTTCTCCAGGGGTGGTGGGGTACGAGAAAACGCGGAAGAACGGCCGATATTGCTCCTGGAGAGCAGCAGCATGTTAGCTCGAGGCTGGGGTGCTCTCGTCCCAGATGCAGGACTCACTTCGCGCTCGATACAACATTACCGTAAAGCAGTGGTAGGCAAGTCGTCAAGAGAGCCTTGGAGATCCGAGCAAGGACGGCGAGGGTATCGGGAGTTGCTTGGGCGGCGACGAGGTGGAGTCTGGGGAGCGCGTTCAGCTCCAGCAGGCACGTTCGAGGATTCAACCTACAGGTCTTCGCTAAGCGAGGGCTTAGCTTTAGGGCGCATTGAGCAGAAGCAGACGTGGTGGGAGGAGGGAGAAGAGCGCGCGTCGTGCTTGCTCCTTGTCCTCCTTCGTCCTCCCCAGAGCACGCGTGGATCTTGGTAAGTCAACCCTTCCAGTCTGAAGGCCAAGCCAGCGAGGAGGAAGGGCTAACCTCGGCTGGTCCCACAGCTCAGCCCCCAGCTCCCTCCCCAAACGATGCCGCCCTTCGTCCCGCCAGAGCTCGTCCAGCGCACGCTCTCCTTCCTAGAACCGAGCGACCCCCTCTCAGTCCCCACCCTCCTCTCCTGCGGCCTCGTTTCCCGCTCCTTCCGCGCCATCGCCTTCTCGAACCTCCT
>JANGFH010000184.1:16950-28977 GCA_025758715.1 Glaciozyma martinii | reverse complement strand
GAGGAGGGAGTGCGGAGAGGTGGAAAAGAGTTGAGTTGGGTAGGTGCTGGATTGGGGCGCGGGAGAAGTGGGGAAGAAGCGCTGAGGCTGGACGAAAGAGTCGTTGGTCAAGGGGAGAGGTCGAGGTCCGCGGAGTGTCGATTGTTGCTGTTGCTGCTGGACTTGCTGGTGCTGCTCCGCCTCGACAGTAAACTCCTCAGGAGCTACCGAGGGCATCCCCGTCTCGCACCAAACACCCCTCGCAACCACCTCCCCCGCCTTCTCTCCCCCCTTCCTTGTTGCCTCGACCCTGTTCTTCCACCCCACCTCCGCAAGTCCACACACGATCCGCGCGACCTCCTTACCCGCCCTTTCGCGCTTGTCTCCCATGCTCTCGGCATGGGATCTCTTGAGGGTCGCGATGGAGGAGGAGAGCGAGGAGAGCGACGCCATGTACTTGTCGTGCGCGACGGCTGCTGCTGCGGCGTCGGCGAGGGAGGGACGGGCGCGGGGACGAGACTTTTCGTAGGCGGCGGTTGATTTTTCGACCTGCGAAGGGACGACGAATCGTCAGCTCCTCGAGAGAACACGCTGCCAGTGCGAAGTTTGCGAAGACTCGCCTTCGCGTCCATCGTTGCGAGAGCGTCGTCGAACCCCTTCTCCCCTTTCTAATGTCCGAAAGTAAGGATCAGAATCACCCCTTCTTCCGCTGCGACATCGGAACAGCACTTACAGCAACTCGCTTGAAGAACTTGGCCGCCAGATCATTCGCAGCCTCATACTCCCTCTGCACCACCTTGGAATGCGCCGCATCCACCCCAGCGAGAGCTTCAAACATGCCCGCACTCGCCGCAAGTGCACTCACTGCGTCCAACGCGCTTATCAGCTCCCACTCTCTGCATTCCTCCCACCAACAGCCCAGACTCACAAACGACCTCACTCCTCGCTCCTACCTCGACCTTTTCCCCAAACGTGGTCGCTAGCTCTCTACTGAGCTTTGCAACCTTTCGTTCCACCCTGGCCATTCCCACCGCGACGCTCCTATACTCATCGAGCGCAACCAAGAGCGCCGAAAGGCTCGTGAGGCTCTTGTGCAACGTCGTCCGCTCAACCTGGTGCTGCTGCTGGTGCGGTGAAGAAGTGGCTGGAAAGGGGTAGCCGGTGGAGGGAGAGACGGAACGTGGATTGGGAGAGTTAGGGGAGTCGAGGGGTGTGCGGGCGCTGGATGGAGTTTGGAGGGGAGGGGCGAGGTGAGGCGTTGGTGTGGAGTCGCTGGTGAAGGAGAGACGCTTTAGCATCGAGGAAGACGCGTTTGGAGGGACGAGGGGGCACAGCGGGAGGGAGAGGGCCACGAGAGGAACGCGGCCGCTTTTGAGTCCAGGGGTCCGTGCCGTTCGAGCTTCCCTCTCGTCCGTAAGTGTTCCTCTGAATCCTCTACCCTTTAAAAGCCGAGTATACTCTCGTAGATTGTCGAGCCTCGCTGCGAAAATTCGACCGACGATGATCTCGCAAGGCGAGAAGGCAGGTCACTTCCTCTCTCGCACAAAGCAAGATGCGCATGCGCAGGTTCCGCTGCACAAGCTCGACCAGCGACCAAGCACCACAGACAAACAGCAAGGTGAACCCACAAGAGAATAGGGTGGAAAACTGTAGCTTCGATTCAAAGTCGACGCGTTCAGAGCTCCTCCTTGATCCGACTGGCGACCTTCTCCGCCTGTCCCTCGACGTACTTGAACGCGTTCAAGATCTGCATTCCGGAACCACATCAGTTCCATCCCCACGGTCCAAAAGGAAGCAAGCGACGCACGTTCTGCCTCATCTTGAGCTCATCAAGCTTCGCCCCAGCGATCTTGCCCCTCTTGCTCGCCATCTTGCCCAACCGCTCTCCCTCCTTCTTGACCCACGCCTCTGCTCCCTCGGCATCCTCAACAAACTTGGCCATAACCTTGAGGTAGTACGCCGAGAGTGCCGCCGAGGAATCAGTGATCTGCGACGCGACTTCGGACGCAGAAGCGAGGATCGCAGAGCGAACGGCCGTGGGGGAGAAGTAGGTCAAAGCGAGTGCGTCGAGGGAGGGGATCCGACCGGCCTGCGTTGGGTCTGGGTTAGCTGGGGAGTGGAAGGGGAGGAGGGGAGAGCGTACGAGGTCCGAAAGAAGGCCGCCTGGGAGGCGGTGAGTCCCGCACTGCTTGTTTAGGAACTCGAGGAAAGCTTCCTCTGATCGTGCGCCCGAGTAGTCGATCGGGGCGCGGCCGCCAGAGGGGAGGAACTGCGTTTGGGGCGTCAGAGGTGCCACTCGGGGGCGACGGAAGGAGAGCGAACGGACCTTGATGGTGGGGAAGCCTGAAACGCCGTACTTTTGCGCAAAGACCTTGTTATCTGCCTTGTCGGCGTCGAGGTGGGCCACCTTGCACTGCGAGCGCGGGGACGTCAGCTTCCCTCCCCAAGTCCTTGAGCTGCTGCAGGACGTACGCGGTCATCTCCCTCGAAAGCTCCGGCGATCTTGGTCCAGGTAGGTTCGAGAGACTTGCAGTGTCCACACCAGGGCGCAAAGAAGGCGACTGTGAGAGGACCAGAGGTCAGAGCAAGCGCGACGACGACGGGGGGGAAGGAAGCTCACCCAGAGTTCCCTCGGACTGGGAGGCAATCACTCTGCGCCGGGCACGGTAAGCAGGGCTCAGGTGGAAGGCAAACGGCCACGCACTGATCAAAGTTGGCTGCTGAGAGGACGGTCTGCGTCAAGAGGTTAGTTAGCTCGAGGACGACACGTCGCAGCTTGAGCGGGATGGCTCACGGAGAACTTTGCGTCCTCGAGACCTGCGAGTACAGAAGGCGCAAAGGCAAGAAGAGGTGCTAGGGCGAGGAACTTCATCACAGAACAGAGTGGGAGGAGAGCAAGCAGTAGTCGACGAGATCTCGCGCCCAAGTCGCCTCGCCTCCCCGCCCACTCTTGACTCCGCTCTCAACGCAGCAGTTCAGTCCGAGTCGAGTGTTAATCCTCTAAGCGACTCTCAGAATGGTCGGAGTAAGGAAACCACCCTCTTCACCCGCAGTCTGGCCCTCAAGCGCCCCACTAACCCTCTCTGCACCTTATCCCAAAAGACCCACCTCCTCCCTCCCAACCTCCTCAAGCTCTTCGCCCCTCGCCCGCCCCTCCCCTACCTCAAGCCCACCGGCCGCGACCCGGACGTTCCTCTCCAGTCTCTCGCGCGCAAGCCTCCGTCCCTGGGAGTCTCAGAGACGCTCAAGTTGATCAAGGAGGAGAAGGCCAAGCTCGAGGAGAAGGAGGTTGCAGAGGGGAAACTACCCAAGGAGGAGGAGGAGGGGGAGGAGGGGGAGGCGCAGGGGATGTTCACGCTTACGGCTGAGGAGGCCAGGATCAAGCGTGCTGCTGAGCGCAAGAAGAAGCATGTTGAGAACCTCGAGAAGGCCACCAAGGAGTGCAAGTCCTCCTCCTCGCTGCTCCTCTGCGAACGCGGACTAACCCTTGACTTTGCAGATGATCCCGCAGAAGACGAGGAAGCTGTTGGCGACCCTTACAAGACCCTCTTCGTCGGACGCCTCCCCTTTGCCTGCACCGAAGCCGACCTCCGACGCGAGTTTGAGATGTACGGTCCTCTAGAGCGCGTGCGCGTCGTGCGCAGCAAGGATGGGAAGAGCAGGGGGTACGCTTTCCTGGTGTACGAGCGGGAGAAGGACATGAAGGGTGCGCTTCCCTCTTCCTCCTCGTGTGATGCGCGCTGGGAAGCTGACGAGGCGTTTACAGCGGCGTACAAGGATGCCGAAGGTCTCAAGCTCATGAACCGTCGTCTCCTCATCGACGTCGAACGCGGCCGCACCGTCAAAGGCTGGAAGCCCCGTCGTCTAGGTGGCGGACTCGGCGGTCGTCCCAAGCCTCTCTCAGCCCGTTCGTCCTCCCTCTCCCCCTCTACCAGCTCCCAACTAACCTTCTTTTGCAGCTCCGCCCGAATCGTTTGGACCAGGCAACTTTGGTCCCTCGCGCGGTGGGTTCGCCCCGCGCGGCGGACGAGGCGGGTTCGTTCAACGCGGTGGCTTCCAGCCTCGCGGAAACTTTGGAGGAGGAGGAGGGTACGGAGATCGGGGTGGATTCGGGGGAGGAGGAGGAGGAGGAGGGGACCGGGGAGGGTTTGGAGGAGATCGGGGAGGGTTCCGAGGTGGGTTTGGAGGAGATCGTGGAGGGGGAGGATTTGGGGATCGAGGAAGGTGCGTCTTGTGGTTCCTGCGCGTACTGGGTGGAGGAGTGGGAGCTGACGCGTTTTGTGGGCGCAGGGGAGGGTTCGGAGGAGACCGTGGCGGAGGTTCCTTTGACGGGGGTCGAGGAGGCTATGGCGGGCCTCCTGGCGGAGGGATGGGAGGTCCCCCTGGCGGAGGGATGGGTGGAGGAGGGTACCGCGGTGGAGGAGGAGGGTTCGGGGCGAACGACGGCGGACGAGGTGGGTTCGCTCCTCGCGGTGGAGGAGGAGGGTTCGGCCCGCCTGGAGGAGGGCAGGGAGGGTTCCAGGGTCAGAACGGACCCGATAATGGGTACGGAGCGAGGGCGGGAGGAGGAGGAATGGGCCCGCCGAAGAGGGAGTTTGAGGGACCACAGAGAGGTGGGTACGGGGACGACAAGAGGCCTAGGTATTAGGAGGGCGCAATCGAGTTCTTGAGTTAAGCATGCGTGCTGGTTGGAGTGGTCTGCGAGCAGGCTTGATTGACGTTCTGCAGGTACGAGCTGCGAGGAGCGAGGAGCGAGGAGCGATCCTTCGACTGCGACTCGAGCGAGCTGGGTTGGGGGGAGGGTCTGCTTCCTGGACGAAGTCGTGCGATCCCCGGACTTTCTCACTCACGCAGTGCACCTTGCTTCGGCTGGCACCACTTTGTGCCGCGTTCGCGTGCCAGATGGCCCGTCCTCCATCATTCCCATCTCCCAAAACTCTCACCTCCCGCATGCGACGCCCACGATACTCGCTCCACACCAACTTCTACATTCTTGCTACCGCCGACTTGCTCCTCGTTCCTAGCAGAGGAAGGTTGTCTAGGAATCAAGCGAGGCGTCAAGATGGAGCTGTGGGGTGTTGGGAATGCCATTGAATTGTTGATTGGAAAAGGAGGAGATCGCCTACGACGGCGAGGAGGTCGCCAGGGATCCCAGGCTTCTTCGAGGTTTGGTGAGCGCAGACGAGAGCAACTCTGTTTGGACAATGAAGAGAGTCCGCGTCGACGAGCTCAAGCTCTCACCTGCACCTCCCTGGCTTCGGGTGGTCAGATGGTGTGACCCAGAATCCGCTTGGTGGGACGTGTCTCCGCCACCAGGGCGTCGAGTACCTGTCGTTTGGAAGGAGCCCGCGAAGAGAGAGAGAGAGATCACGGAGCGGGAGTAGTTACCTCGCGGGCCGAGGTACTTCATAGGCAGCAGGATCGCAGGTAGCAGAGGCACCTCCACCAGATCCGTGAGGTTTTGGTTGACGGGGAGGAGGTCGAGGGAGGAGAACTTGGCGCGCGTCAGGGCAGGTCTGCTTTCGTCCTCCCACCTCCCCCCTCGAAATGACTTCCTACATCGCAAAGAAGGCCGGAAGGAAGATGTTTGCGAACCAGGCAGCTGGTATGGAACCTCAGGATCCGCACTACGAGGTAAATACGCTCCGATGTGGTCCTGGAGCGGGGGAGGAGAGCGGGGAGGACAGTCTCCCTTCTAGGCGGACTGATCTGGCCGGAGGGTCAGGTGGAGCTTGCGTACTGTCATTTACGCTGGCGTTCTTCAAAGGGAGGCAGAGGGAGGAGCCAGCAGGAGATACCTCCAGAACGCTGTACTGACGCGCTCCCCCACCACGCAGACCTTTACCGACGCGCGAGGACTCACCAAGTCCAGGAAGCGAGCCATGCCAGCAGGACTGAGCAAGCGGGACGAGCGAATCCTGGTGCGTTGGACGAGCTGCGTGAGGAGAGGGTCCTGGAGCTGATGCGGTGCTGCCTCTCCTGCTCCCAGCGTTCCGTGCGACGACGTGCACACTACCTCGATAAGGGCTTTAGTCTGTGTGGGTTCCGATTCGGATGGGGTGCAATCTTTGGCTTGATCCCGTGAGTT
Source organism: Glaciozyma martinii (assembly GCA_025758715.1). Lineage (NCBI taxonomy): Eukaryota > Fungi > Basidiomycota > Microbotryomycetes > Kriegeriales > Camptobasidiaceae > Glaciozyma > Glaciozyma martinii. The sequence goes on along the minus strand of JANGFH010000184.1, from coordinate 22,910 downwards.
CCTTCCGTGCTCGTCGTGCTCCCACCACCTCCTGACTTCCTCCCCCACAGTCTCGCCGGCGACATCTTTGCGTTTCTGCTGGGCTACTTCCTCGTCCTCAAGAAATGTCGCCAAGCAGACCTCCCTCTGGTTCTCCAACAGCGCATGGCCTTCAGTGCGTTTCCCTCCCCACCCCGCCAGCGCAAGCACGCCACTAAACCCCACTCTCCGCAGACTCGACCGTCTCCCTCGGCGTCAGCCTTATCCCCCTCGTCGGCGACATCGTCGCAGCCGTCTGGAAAGCCAACTCGCGCAACGCGGCTCTCCTCGAGGAGTTCCTCATCGCCCGCGCCGCAAAACATACAAAGGGGAACCCCGTCGCCGACCTCGCCGCCGCCGAATCCGCCATCCACACGGCTTCGATCGATCGAGTGACGGGAGAACGGCAGGGAGCTCCGTACCCGATTTCGAGCGAGGTGTTGGCGGAGGAGGGGGGTCGAGGAGGGGTCACGAAGAAGAAGCCTTGGAAGTTTTATGGATGGGGCAAGGACGATGCGAGTGAGGAACCGCTGGCGGGACCGAGTGGGAGTACGGGGGCGAGCTCGACGGCCGTGACGATGCCGGCGTCGTCCAAGCTCGTGGCGTGAGGCCAGGAGGCATTTCCCTCTCTCTTTCTCTCCTTTTTAGTGTACTCCAGGCACACACGAGCATTTCTTGCAAGTTATACCAGTTGCATTTTTCGAGTGGTGCGATGACTGGGGTGCGACGATTGGGATGCGAGAGTGGGGACTGCGAGCGGGTCGGAGGATCAGCACGACTTGGCTCACGCAAAGAGCGAAAGGACGCACGTTGACGTAGCTCCACCGAGCTGGCGAACGTCTTGCTCGAGCTTGTCCACGCTCAGACGAAAGGCTGCGACCAAAGCAGCGCAGCATCAGCTTTTCGCTCCTTCGCCCCCACCCCGAATCACCAAACTCACCTCATGCCTCGACCCGCACCAGCTGCTCCTCTCCCTCCACCACCACCTCCTCCTCACTACTCGCCCACAACCCCTTCTTGCACGCCATCGCCATCCCCAACAAGACGGGCAAATGGACCAAGCTAGCCCAAAACAGCTGCTTGGCCCTCTTGTCCTCCCTCCTGCTCCAAAACCTCCACGCCGCAAGCGCCATGACCCCATTCGGGATGAGGGAAAGCCACGGGAAGACCCACGTCGTCAACCCGAGCGGAGGGAAGACGAACCCGAGGGGAACGAGGGCGAGCGAGTACCGCAAGCTGACGAGGGCGTTCTTGGCGGGGTCGAGGACGGGGAGCATCCTGTACCCGCTGCTCGCGTACGAGGAGCGAAGGGTGTGGGCGAGCGAGTTGAAGTGCGGGAATTGCCAAAAGTACAGCGCGAGGAAGAGCGCCCAGGCGCCCGGCTGCGCGAGCGGGGCGAGACTCGCCGTGCACGCCGACCAGCCGATCAAGGGCGGGAGAGCGCCAACGAGCGCTCCGAGCCACGTGTTGTAGATCGTATGCCGCTTCGCGATCGTGTAGAGGGGGCAGTAGAGGAGGATGGTGAAGAGCCCGATCGACGCGCATAGCGGGTTGATCATGTAGAGCGTTCCGATCCCGATCGCTCCAGTGAGCCCGCCGAACGTCGCTGCGTGCAACGGGGTCATGTACCGCCTCGGTACGGGCCTCCCCCGCGTGCGCGCCATCTGCGCGTCGTACGGCGCTTCGATGAGCTCGTTGAAGGCGGCGGCGGAGAAGGAACAGAGGGTGGTTCCGACTGTGGCGGGGAGGAGGACGGAGAGGGTGAGGGAGTTGCTGGAGGGTGGGGAGAGGGTGGAAGGGGCGAGAGGGGTGAGGGAGGAGAGGTCGGGGGAGGAGGGGAGCGAGGTCGAGAGGGATTGGGCAAAGGCGTCCATCGCGGCGTGGGTGGTTGAAGGATCGACGGGGCACATGGCGTACCCTGCCATGGCGGTGAGGACGACGAGGGCGGACAGGCGCGCCTTGGCGAGCGTCTTGTAGAGCGCCAGGTCGTCCGCCATCGTCGTTATCGGTGTAGGACGCCAGCGGATCGCGGGATTTGGCAGGCCGTTGGAGAGGACGGAGGGGGGTAAGGCGGTGGGGATGGGGGAGGAGAGGGGGACGAGGGGGGAGGTCGAAGGTGGTGGGAGGGGAGGTTCGGGGTTGAGAAACGAGCGCGAGAAGAAGGACGTGTCGGTGGAGGATTTTGGGGGAGGATCTGGTCCGGACTTTGACAAGAGGTCCTCGTGGGCGTACTTGATGGGGAGAGTCGAGCTGGAGGAGGAGGAGGAGGACCGACTGCTGCCAGCTGCTCGCGATGCTCCGACCTGTCCCTTTGCCGACCTCCCACTCTGAGACGACAGCTGCCGCCTCAGCTTTGGCCAGTTGAGCTCCTTTCCCTTTCCCTTGCGCTCGCTTGATCCCAACAGCGGGCCAGCTTGTCGAGGGTGAGATCGGCTCGAAGTCGCGACGGCGGCGGCGGTTGAGAAGAGTTGAGTCGGGCTGGCGGTTGGAGTGCAGCGAAGGCAGGGTCGAGCTAGGCGGGGCAGCATAGCTTCTCCTTCTTCTGCTTGATGGATCTCGTCCTCGAGTCTTGGAGAGTGGAGAGTTGGCGAATCCAGCTCACCTCGAATCGAACCCTCCTAAGTAACAATTCCATTAGTTCTACGGGGGTTACATACAGTTTGAGAAAGAATTGAGTACTTTGTAGCTCCGCCGTCCGGCACTCAGTCCGAGGTTCGGTTCGCTCTCTCCTACACCCACGCCAACCCACGCCAACGCCGGCAAGATGGACAGCTACGAGCACCCACTCGCCACCACCTCGACGACGAGGAAGAGCAGCTCTTCGCCGGTCCCGTTTCCCTCGCCTCCTCTCTCTCCGAGCGACGAGCGCGATATCGAAGCCTTTGCCGCCGATGTACCAGCTCTCGACTACCGCTCAGGCGGGTTCCTCTCCCAAGCACTCAGTGGCACCTCCTCCGACCGCGACCCCCTCCTCCTCAAGTCCAAGCTCCAGACGGACGAGCACATCACCGAACTCACGCACCGCCGCTCGACGCGTTCGCGCAAGGACCTGGGCGACTTTTACAGCCGGCAGAACAGGCACATTTATAGCTTGTTGAAGCCCATGGACAAGCATATCGAGGAGTCGCAGGCGGACGAGGATGCAAACAGGACTGCTGTGCGTTCTCAGTTCGAGTTCAGGACGCAAATGGTGCTGGCGACGGGGAGCTGATTGCGGTGTGCTTGTCCTGCAGATCAAGATTGCCGTGTGGGCTTCCCTCATCTGCAACTGGTTCGCCCGCTTCCCTGCTCTCCCTCTCTCCGCACGACGCTGCTGACGACCCCACGTGCTCGCAGTGTACTTGCGATCCTCCAGATCTACGCCGCCGTCTCCTCCCTCTCCCTCTCCTTCTTCGCCACCGCCATCGACGCCATCTTTGATCCCGCTGCGAACCTTGTGCTGCACTACTGCCACCGGAAAGCGCAGACCGTCGACCTCCAGAAATTCCCCTCTGTGCGTCAGTCTCCTCATTGCCGACGCCAGGAGAGGGAACGCTGACGCCTGTGCGAAAGGGAGGAAGCAAGTTTGAGACGATTGGCGACATTGTCTACTCGCTGTCGATGGGATCCGTCTCGATCGTCCTGGTGGCGTTCTCCATCCAATCTCTCGCTCGAGGCGCGCCTGCAGAAGATGGCAGGATCCACATCCCCGCCGTCGTCGCAGTCGGTATCGCTTTCTGTTCGTACACTCGCTCGCTTCGATTCTGCACCCTTCGCTTACCCAGCTCGTTCGCAGTCACCAAGCTCTGCCTCTTCCTTTACTGCTTCTCCCTCCGCAACAAGAGCAGCCAGGTCCATGTCCTCTGGGAAGACCAGTGCGTTACTTCCTTCCCCTTCCCCCCCTCTCGCTAATTCCCTCTCTCCAAGCCGCAACGATCTCGCCATCAACGGTTTTGGAATCTTCACCTCGTGCGCCGGAGCCAAAGTCGCTTGGTTCATCGACCCCATGGGCGCCATGATTATCTCCTGTGCGTCTCCCTTTCTTCTCCCCCGCTCGCCGCTCGCTGACCCGTCACTTGCGTCCTCAGTCGTCCTCATCGGCGTTTGGGGCCACACCTGTTACGGACATTTCGGCTATCTCGCTGGCAAGGCCGCACCGCTCGAGTTCCAGCAGCTGGTCATCTACAACGCCATGACGTTTGCCGAGGGGATCGAGCAGATTGATTCGTGCGTCGTGTACCACGCTGGACCTGTGCGTTCTCTCTCTCCTTTCCCTTGGGGGCAGTGCTGATGCTCGACGCAGGATTACGTCGTCGAAGTCGATATCGTCATGGCGTCCGAGACGCCTCTCTGGAAGGCGCACGACATCTCGCAAGCACTTCAAGACAAGCTGGAGGAACTACCGCGAGTCGACCGAGGTGCGTTCTCTCTCCTCCTCCTTCCGCGCTTTCGGGACTGAATTCCAACACAGCGTTCGTGCACGTCGATCACGAGACCTCGCACAAGCCCGTTCGTCCTCCTCGCCACCTGCTGAGACCGCTTGCTCACCCGGAGTTCGCAGGAACATCGCAAGACCAAATAGACGCCCGCATCGACTGGTTCCCTCGCTCGCACCATATCCCCTGTACCCACTCTGCAACCATCACCTCGCATTTCTCGTCTGTCGACTGGGGCTTCGTACGCAGGCGGAGGAACGTTCGCAGTTGGCTTTGCGGGGGCCGGGGGCGGCTGAGATTTCGAGGAGGGGTTCACACTGCTTCCCTCGACAAACTGCTCCAGCTGAGAGCTCCCACTTCAGGTAAACTTCGTGCAAGAGCAGAACGAGCTCAAGTGTTTCGAGAGAACCAGCTGCAGTGAGGGAACGATTCGGATTGTCGGGAGCGAGGGTCCAGGTCCGGAATGTGTACATATGTCGAGGTTTGGGGGAGGGGAGGGCGGCTGTTCGTGCTGAGATTTGGAGGAGGGCGGGCGGGCGGTTCAGAGCTCTGTGAGGGCCAAAAGGGCAGCTTGACTCTACAACGTCGGACAGAGTGGTTGAACGAGCCGAAAGGGAGGCGCGAGAGGGAAAACAGAAGCGACGAAAAGCCGATAAGACGCGTTGGCGACGCGTCGAGGTTGTTTCCAGCTCTCTCTCCTGCCACTTCCTGAACTCGATCTCTCCACACTCAGAAGCTTTCGTCCTCCAGGGAAGCTCCACACGCCTGGATGGACTCTCCCGAGTCTCACTCACCGCCGAGACGCAAGCGCTTCCGCGAACCTCCTCCCGACCTCGCCACCCTCTTCCACGGCCTCACCGCGGTCTCGACCGCCACCGTCAAGGGGAGTGCAAGGCACAAGGGGAAGGCGAGTACTTCTGGAGGAGGTGGAGGAAGTGGGAGGAGAGAGGGGGGAGGAGCACCTGGTGGCGTTCTCGGGGTCAACAAGGAGGGAGTCGAGGAGCGAGCGAGCGAGACAGCAGAACCCCAGCACGCGACCAACACCTCTCCGACCCTTCCCCGCCCGCCCACTGCTCCCCTCCGACCCGTCGCCCCTCTCCACCACCAACTCGTCACCGCGTCAACGTTCGACCAGGCTCCCCTCCCAACCCCGCTCTCCTCCCCGCTCCCCCCTCTCACCCCCAGCTCTCTCGCTCAACCCGATCCTGCCGAACCCGCTCGACGTCGTCTGCACCGCGGACGAGCCGATTCGACCGTTTCGGCGCACTGGGCCGCGCGAGTCCTCTCCCCGATCGTGAGGGAGGAACGACGGGAGCGGGATTTGCTGCGCTTCAAGTCGAGTACGAAGAGGAGAGGTGTTGAGAGTGCCGAGGAGGGGGATGGAGGGGAGATGGTCTCGGTGGACGACTTCCTCGCTGCGTTGCCGTCCAAGCCGAAGAAGGTGGCGAGGAAGTACGGGCTTAGGACGCTCAAGGAGAGGAAGGAAAAGTCTGAGAAGAGGCGTTCGGTGCGAGGAGAGGAGGAGGG
>JANGFH010000184.1:0-16898 GCA_025758715.1 Glaciozyma martinii | reverse complement strand
AGCTCGACGACGACGACGACGGGAACTGTTACTCGCCCAAACCTCCAAAGAGGAAGCGCAAGCCTCGCAGGCGCGTCCTGATCGACTACTCGTCCGACTCGAACGACGAACGCTCCCCCGAAACCGAAGCCCCTCCTCGCCGTCGTCCGCGTCCGACGAAGCGCATCCGCCTCGCCCGCCAGTTCGACGTCGCAGCATCTCCCGCTCCTCCTCCTCCAAAGGTCGGCAAGCAGCTCGTTCTCGTAAAGGAGTGGCTCCTCGAAGGATCTCAGGCGGAGCTGTACGCGAACAAGGTCGGAGGAGGGAGGGAGATCAAGAGGGTCGATCCGAGGAAGGGACCTCAGGGGGTGTTTTTGAGCTCGCTCGGGGATACTGCGTTCGGAGGGATGCGAGGGAGTAAGGAGGTGCGAGGAGGGAGGCGAGTCGAGGGACAGAAGCGGGTGACGAGTCTCGTCTTCCCCTTTGCGGAGGTCGAGGAGCTCGCGCTGCGAGTTGGAACGGTACCGGCGATTGGAGTCAAGAGGGGGAGCAGAGTCAAGCAGGCCGCCAGCTCTCGATATCGTGCACTCGAGATGGTCCCAGAGGAGGAGAGCGAGATCGGAGGAGCAGCAGCAGGGTGCGTCTTTTCTTCCTTCGTTCTCGTCTGCAGGCTAACGAAGGACTTCCTTCGCAGAGATCTCGACGAGCTGTGTGCTGTTCCTCACCCAATCGACAAGCGAGCCCATCCTCGAGCCCAGCTCCCTGCCACCGTTCGCAAGCCTTTCGTCGCCGCGCCTCCCACTCCTACCACCGCCTCCCGTCCTCCTCGCGCCCGAATCTATTCCATCATTCGATCCAGTGCCACTACACTTCCTGCAGCTCCCTCGACGTCGAACCTCCAGGCGCAGGCGGACAAGTGGCCCGAGAAGGTCGAAAGGATGGAGCACGCCTTCCGCCGCAAGCTCAGGAAGCCCGTCGTCGAGTCTCAGCCCGAGGAGGAGCTTGCCATCCCCGCGATCGAGGAGGAGGACAACGATTTGTCGAGCGAGGGCGAGCACGAAGGACCGCAGGAGCCGTTCGACCCCATCGCCCTCCTCCCTACACCAGCTATCTCCAAGTTCCGCTTCATCACCGGGATCAAGGCCAAGATTCGTCCCCAGCTCGACCTCGTCCCCGCCGACAAGCTGAGCTTGTACGAGCTCTCGCCACCGTTGTCGATTCTCGACCAAGTGCCGGCTCGGCTCGCGTTCGTTTCGGAGGCAGAGTTCGACGCTGCGAGGGAGAGGGATATCGAGGAGGACCTCGGTCGCGAGGAGCTGGCCATCCTCGCTGGCGAGTGGGACGCAAACGAGCAGGCAGGAGGAGGAGCGCGGATCGATTCGAGCCTCGAGTACGCCGCGATCGACTTGAGCGAATCGCAGCTCCGGCAGCTCGACGCTCTATCGCCACCCTCGCCCTCTCGACAGCAGCAGCAGCCTTCTCCTCCTCCCGAGAAACCACTCCAACGCCACGTCACCTTCTCCTCCCCCGTCCCTTCGCCACGACGCCTTCCTCCTTCGACTCCTCACCCGATCAAGGTCAAGCGCACCCCCTCTAGGAGGCGTAACTCGGAGGCATCGACGTGCAAGGCTCTTCGCCAGACGCCAGTTCGTCGCTCTAAGACGACCCTCCCAACCTCGACCTCTCGTCAAATCCCATCGTCGTCGTCGGGAATCAGCAGGACGACTTCGTCGGGCGCTCCGCCCAAGATCCTCCGTCGCATCTCGCTCAAACCGGACTTTCACTTCCCCGGGACTCCCGAGAACGTCGTTCAGGAGGTTGACAACTACGGCGACGACCACGCTACGCACGCCTCTTCCCACTCCTTCAGCCAGCGATCCAGCATCTCCCCTTCCCCTCTCCCTCTCCCTCCACCCGGCGGTCAGCGAACTCGAGGAGCCCCACAGCCATCGGGCTCGCAGGACTACTTCGAGGACGAAGGACCTTCGTTCGAGGAACGTCTTCTCGAAGCTGAGGCCCTCGCGAGGGCGCAGGAGGCCGAACTCGCTCGAAAGGAGAATACCGCACCGACGAACCTCCCCCCCCCCCTCCCGACCCTTCTCCTCCCCATCCCTCCCCCATCGTCGCCACTCGCGTCCCCTCGAACCCTAACGCCATCCTCTCCCTCCCCTCTTCAAACCCCACCGCTCGAACGATTGGGAGGAGGAAATCGACGACGGTTTGGAAGGGGCAGGTCCTCGATCAGTTGGGGGTGATGCCGTTGCCGGCGTTTTGCTGAGAGGGAGGGAGGGAGGGGCGAGTAGTTGCTGCATTGCATGTGCTTTGATTTGTCTTTCGCGAGAGGATCGGAAAAGCCGACACGATGGTGACACGACCCACGAGAGTCAGAAAGCACGTCGAACTGCTTGGTATTCATTGCATTGAAGGAGGTTGAGATATGGGGAAGGAGATGCCAGCGATCAGGGGTAGACAGCCTGTTGCGCGCAAGTTCGTCAGCGAGCGAACGAACGCGAAAGCGGCGAGAGGAACGCACATCAATCTTGCTCTTAAACTCGGAGATGATGGCTCGTCGCTGGAGCTTCTGAGCCGCCGTGAGCAGTCCATTCGCCGCGGTCCACTCGATCGAGCTAAGGATAACGCATTGGAGCGTCTTTGCGCTCGTCGTCAGCTCCGCTCTCTCGCTGCAGAAGAAAGGCGAGCTCACCTCCAAAGGCTTGAGGCCCTCCTGCTTCCCGATCGCGTTGAGCTCGGCAAGAACTGCCTTCTGCACCGCGGGGTCTTCGCAAAGCTTGTCGAAATCGACGTCGCCCTTGCCGGCAAGCGTCCTGAGCGCCACTTCTTGCGGGAAGATGACCTGCGAGAAAATGGGTGAGTGGGTGGACGGAAGATGAGGAGGCGAACAACGCACAGCCATGGGCTTGTTGGCGTTGGAGCTAGCGTGCACGCAGATGGCGGTAACGAGTTCGGAGGTCTTGTAGACGGACCTGCGATTGATTGTCAGTGACGACCAGCAAAGGAGCAGGGAAGGGAACTCACTCGAGGCGCTCAAGCGCAACGTACTCTCCTCCACTGAGCTTGATGAGGTTCTTCTTGCGGTCGATGAGCGAGAGCGTTCCGTCAGGTCCCCACTGTCCAATGTCCTGCACGAATCATCGTCATCAGCTCACGGCGTCCCCCACCTCGTCAAGTCTCAACGAAGCGCACCCCAGTCTGCATCCACCCGTCTGCGGTCATCGATTCGGCGGTGAGGTCGGGTCGCTTGACTGCGAGGCGAAGCATCAACTTTGCGCGAGAGCAGTTGGAGAGAGAAGGACGCACAGTAGCCCTTGGAGACCGAAGGTCCTCGGATCCACACCTCTCCCTGAGGACGCGTGTTGGTCGAGAAGTAACCTGCCTCGGCAAAATCTACGAGCTTGATCTCGCACGAAGGAACAGGCACTCCGACCGATCCGTACTGGAAGAACTCGGGCGTCATGACCGTCGTCAAAGCAGTCGACTCGGTCATTCCTAAGGTTGTGAGGAAGCGTCAGTCACGATTCGAAGCAGGAGAAGAGCGGAATCAGGGAACGCACCGTATCCAGCAAGGACCTCGGTGAGGACGTTCGAAAGGAACTCCTGCGTCGTGACGCTGAGCGGCGCGCCTCCGTTGATGGCGAACTCGAGCCTTCCGCCCGTCGCGTCCTTGACCTTCTTGAGAACGACGGCGTCGAAGAACTTGCCCAAGATGCTTCTGTTGCCCGTGAACTTCTTCGCCTTGACGACAAAGTTGAAGACGGCAGCGGAGATGCCTCCAGTGGCCTTGACCTTGGTGACGATTCCCTGTGCGACGCGTGGGAGTTAGCGAGGGACGGAGCGAGCAGGAGAGGGGTGCGACGAACCTTGCGAATGAGCTCCCAAACGGCGGGGACACCAGCGAGAATCGTAGGGCGAAGGGTGCGGATGTCACCGGCGCAGTTACGAACGCTCGCATCGGTGAGCGTTTTCACGGTACCGTAGCCAATGCGAACCTGAGGGAGGAGTCAGCAAACGCCTGGGGGTGTGAGATCGCAGAACAACGCACTCCAAGGTACAAAGCGCTCATCTCGAACGTGAACTCCAAGATGTGGGCGAGAGGGAGGTAGGCGAGGTACGTTCCGCGACGAAGCTGGTCGCCCATGAGGACGTCGAGACCAGCGACTGCAAGAAGGAAATCAGTACCACTCTTGCCGATCTGATGAGAAGCACTGACTGGAAGCGATGATGTTGGCGTTCTGCGAAGCATGGCGTCAGCTCAAAAGGCACAAAAACAAAGCCCGAAACTGCCGACGCACAGTCAAGAGGACTCCCTTGGGCGGTCCCGTACCTACGAAGTTTGTATTTAGCAATGCATTCGAAGACAAGGCGAAGAAAAACTGGTCGTACTCCCACTCGTATACATAATACAAGCAGTGTCCTCGGGCTTGGGGTGGTTCGGATCCGCTGGCTTGGACTTGCCGAGAGCGAGGAACTCGTCGAAAGTGAAGATCTGGATCCCTCCGTTCGCAGCTGCGATCGTCTCGAGAGCTCCCTTCTTGACAGCGTCCGCGGGACCGTCGTAGATCAGGACCTTGAGGGTAGGAGTGCGGCTGATGACGGAAGCGAGCATGCCCAGCAGGTTGGCGTTCGTGAAGAGCCCAAAGACGGACGGCTCGTTGAGAGAGTGCTCGAGCTGTGGCGTTCGGGTCAGCTGAAAGACAGGGAGCCAGAGGGAGATTAGACGCACTCCTTCCTCGCCGAGCGAGTCGTACGCCGTAGCAAAGGTGATGCTCTGCGAAGCGCAGGCTGCACACCAGGATCGAGATCAGCTCCGTCCTCCCGCCTCCTCGTTCCACACCAGGATCGCAGCTCCCTCCTGCCGCCTCCTGCCGCCGCAAGAGCTCACCGTTCGCCATGACCTGCCACCTAGGGTTGGTAGCCGAGTAGATGTTGAAAATCGTGTCCTTCGAGTGTCCCGTAGCCACCAGCGCGCTCCCCACCTCTCCGACCGCCTTGGCGAGATCCTCACAGCTCCACCACTGATACTCGCCCAACTCAAAGTAGAGCCACTCCTTCTTCTGCGCCACTCCATCCTTCATGACCTCCTTCTCCTCCTTGACCATCCTGATCGTGTCGCGCCATCCAATGGCCTCAGCGGCGCCGTAGTGTTTGCGAGCGTAGACGAGGATGTCGGCAACGACCTTGACTTCTGGTACGGGGCGCTCGACGAGGGTGTCGACAGTCCCATAGTAACGGCGAGCTCGTCCTTCTCCTTGAGGCGCTGGAGGTCCGACCTGTGCAAGAGGAGGTGAGCGCGATGGGGGAAGGGGAGCAGTCAAGTGACGTACCTCGATACTTCCTTGCTTCACCATCGGGCGAGGCTCCTGGGGTGTGTGTGGGGTTGGAGGTTGTGTAGGGCAAGGGGAGGAGGTTTGATGCTCGAAGGCGAAGGGCTGGAACGAGCAGAAGGGGAGCAAGCGCGTTGGGCGGGAAGAGCGCTTCCGAAGGCCTTCGGCCGTCGGCCTGTTTGATCTCTCCAGGACCTGGAACTTGGCAGAGGGCATTCTCGTGGCGCCAGGGAACGCTACTTGGCTACGACTACGCCTACGAGGCGGTCAACAGGAAAGTGGGTCGGAAGCGCAGCGAAATGGGAGCGGTTCGCGTCTTTCGAGCCGCGCGTTGTTTACTTTTGGAAGCTCTGAGATTGAGAAAGCAAGATGGGACTGGCGGCACTCCACCAAGTGCAGCGCACGCGCAGGTTTACAGAGAGACATCGAAGAGGCGAGATTCGTGGAACTGGAGCTGAACTCGACCATGTTGAGCGAAACGTGCGAATGGATTGCGAGGAAGGGGAATCAAGGATATATAGCCTGCATCTTCGTATCAGCGATCGATCCAAGAGAGAAAGAAGTGAGAGAGAGAGAGAGCACGCACATGGATCTGGGAGTGGAACTCCGCGAGGATCTGTTTCCGCTGGAGCTTTTGAGCTGGACAAGAAGCGATGAGCTCCCGCTCGCAACTGGAAGGGAACGAACGAACCAGCCGTGAGGAATCCATTCGCTGCTGTCCACTCGGTGGGGGTCAAAACCACTGTTTGGAGCATCTGCGAGAACTCGTCAGCTTCGCACGAAGGGCGGGCGAGCGAGAATCAACCGCACCTCCAAGGACCGCAGACCGGCTGCCTTGCCGATAGTGTTGAGCTCCAAAAGTACTGCTTTCCTAACCTCCTTGGCTTCGCAAAGGTGAGCGAAATCGGCCTCTGCGTCGATGGAGTCGATCTTCGCAGCCAGTGCGCGCAGGACCGTTTCTTGAGGGTAGATGATCTGCGAGGCGTCCCTTCCATCAGTCAAGGAAGCCACAGCGAGGAATCGAGGAAGACTTGCCGCCATCGACTTGTAGGCGCTCGAATCGGCATGCAAGCAGAGGTTCGCAACGACGTGCGAGTTCTTGTAGACGGCTCTGCAGGAATGGATGAGCGAGCGCAAAGGATCGTAGAGCTGCGAGCTTACTCGAGACGCTCCAGCGCGACGTATCTTCAAGCTCGCTCGTAAGTAAAGGATGGACGAGCGAGCGAACTTCGACTCACTCTCCACCAGCGAGCTTGATGAGGTTCTTCTTACGATCGATGATGGAAAGCACGCCGTCTGGACCCCACTGCCCGATATCCTGACCACCACCGCTCATCAGCGCCACTTCTCCCTGCGAAACGAGGAAACTCACACCAGTCTTGATCCATCCATCAGGCGTCAACGCTTCCGCCGTAAGGTCCTCGCGCTTGTCTGCACGCACCAACGAATCAGCTTCGCAGCCTCTCGCAAGCAAGGAGCGAGCAACGCACAGTATCCCTTCGAAACTGAAGGTCCTCGGACCCAGACCTCGCCTTGAGGACGGTGGTTCGTCGAAAAGTACCCCGCCTCGGCGAAATCGACGAGCTTGATCTCGCAAGAAGGAACAGGGACGCCGACGGGACCGTACTGGAAGAACTCGGGCGAAATGACGGCAGACAGTCTGCGAAAGCGGGAGGGTTAGCTCTTTTTGCTTGTGCGAGGAGAGAAAGGACGAACGCAGTCGACTCGGTCATCCCATACCCAGCGATGATGGGAGCGAGAGTAAGAGAGAGGAATTCCTGCGTATCGAGGCTCAACGGCGCGCCACCGTTGACTCCCCACTTGAGCCTCCCTCCCGTCGCATCCTTGACCGACTTGAACACGAGCGAATCGAGGACGTTCCCGATGATGCTGTTGTTGCCGGTGAACTTCTTGATGCTGAGAGCGAGGTTGAAGATGGTCGACGAGACGGGGCCGGACGCCTTGACCTTTGCGAGAATGCCCTTGCGGATCAGTTCCCAGACAGCGGGGACTCCAACCATAGCGGTAGGGCGTAGAGCGCGGATGTCTCCCTCGCAGTTGCGAACGTTGGCGTTCGTGAGGGTCTTGATCGACGCGTAGCCCAGTTGTACTCCGATGCTCAAGGCGTACAGCTCGACCGTGAACTCCAGGATGTGCTGTGAAGCTCGTCAGCTACAAGTCCAATCGAGTTCGAACTCAGAACTTACAGCGAGGGGAAGGAAGGCAAGATAGATGCCTCCTCGCAGAGCATCGCTCAGGAGGATATCGACTCCGCCAACTGCAGGTTCAGGAATGAGCGAAGAGTTCGAAGTCGTTGTCGAGCAGCTGTATACGCACTCGAAGCAACGATGTTGGCATTCTGCAGTGGCTATTGTAAGCGCGTGGCCGTGCGAAGCAAGCGGAGGGACTCACCGAAAGCATGACCCCCTTCGGCGGTCCCGTACCTGCGAAGCGATCTTTAGCAAGGTATCCAAAGAAGATGGACATCAAGGCGAAGAAAAACTGGTCGTACTCCCACTCGTATACATAATACAAGCAGTGTCCTCGGGCTTGGGGTGGTTCGGCTCCGCTGGCTTGGACTTGCCGAGAGCGAGGAACTCGTCGAAAGTGAAGATCTGGATCCCTCCGTTCGCAGCTGCGATCGTCTCGAGAGCTCCTTTCTTGACAGCGTCCGCGGGACCGTCGTAGATCAGGACCTTGAGGGTAGGAGTGCGGCTGATGACGGAAGCGAGCATGCCCAGCAGGTTGGCGTTCGTGAAGAGCCCAAAGACGGACGGCTCGTTGAGAGAGTGCTCGAGCTGTGGCGTTCGGGTCAGCTGAAACGCAGGGGAGCCAGAGAGAGATTAGACGCACTCCTTCCTCGCCGAGCGAGTCGTACGCCGTAGCAAAGGTGATGCTCTGCGAAGCGCAAGCTGTTCGCCGATCATCAGCTTGAATCCTCCTCTCGCTTCCTGCCGCCGCACGAGCTCACCGTTCGCCATAACCTGCCACCTAGGGTTGGTAGCCGAGTAGATATTGAAGATCGTGTCCTTCGAGTGTCCCATAGCCACCAGCGCGCTCCCTGCGGCCTTGACCTTGGCCGCCAGCTCCCGGAAGCTCCACCACTGATACTCGCCGAGCTCGTAGTAGAACCACTCCTTCTTCTCCACCTCGCCATCCTTGACCACCTCCTTGACCTCCTTGACCATCCTAATCGTCTCCCTCCACCCGACCGCGTTCGCGTCCCCAAACTGTTTGACGCAACGCGTAAGGATGTCGGCGAGGACGCGAACCTCCTCGCAAGGTCGCTCGACTAGCGCCTCCGGGGTCTTGTAGTAGCGCCGAGCTCGTCCTTCACCTTGAGCTGCGGGAGGTCCAACCTGGGACGACGTTAGCTCCTGGAGGCGGGGCGAAAGAGAGCACGCACTTCGACTGAGCCTTGCTTTGGCGGCATGAATGCGAGGTGGTTCTGGATAGCTGCGAGACGTGATCGAGGTCGAGAGTAGTCCAGCTTGGTAGGCGTAGCTGGTGCACGAGAGCTGAGGTGGGGAGCGTCAGAAGAGAAACGGAAGGAGCAAGATCTCGTGAAGAAGCTCCCCCGCTCGGACCGCTTTCGCTGAGCGGCACGTTGGTTCCGAGATCCCTTTCGAGACCGAGTTCGTTTCTGTTCGACCGGAGGACAGCAAGCAAGAGTAGAGGTATAGGAGGAGTCCAGTGCCAGCGAGCCCCCGGACCAAACGCTCGCAAAAGAGTGAAATTCGCAAGTTGCGAAAACGACGACGCAAAAGACGCATTCTCGCCGCATCAGCGTCGTTGAACCGTCTATCAGGCCACGATGACCGACGGCGCCAATCCAATCGAGTCTGCAGGTGGATCAGCTTCTCATTCCGTTGGAGGGGGAGCGAGAGAGAGGAACTCACTGCTCGCAACATCGGTGGCGAAGCTGCGCAAGACGATTCATCAGTACCCAGCTACCCTCCAAAGCAATCTCAGGGACGCACTAGACGTTCTTAAGAAATACATCTGCGAACGGGCAAAGTCAGCACTCGCTCTTCTCCAACGACAACGGCCAACTCACCCCCAACGAGCCACTGAGTCGCTCCTCCAATCTGTCCCGCGCTGATTCCCGAGATGCAGTCTCCAGTGAGGTCGGCCGTGACGGGGAGGAAGGTGAGGTCGGTCGGGTTGATCGAGAACGACGTTCCGCCGAACGTGAAGGCGATTGTCGCGGTGGTTGTGCAGGGGATAGTAAAGCCTGCGAGAGAGTTCAGCGACGTACAAGGACGGGAGTGGAGGAACTGACCGCCTTGCCCATCTGAAGCAGCTCCCGGGATCGCAGCATGGACAGCAGCGGCACTGGAGAGGGGTCAGTCGAGCGTCGCCGAGGGTAGAAGAAAAGAACGTACTCGGCAGCAGGCATGATAATGAGCGTGGTTCCCTAGTCTAGTCGTCAGCACGAGCTCCTTAGAATCCAGAGAGAACGTACAGTGTCAAGAATGGCGGTACGTCCAGCGAGGCCAAGAGAAGTCCCATCGACCGAGACGTCCTCCAGCGCTCCCTCCCAGAACCCGTTCGGGTTGACGTTCGCCAGCTCAGTCAACGCGCCAGTGAACTTGGTCGCACTGCGATGAAGTTCGTCAGCAAATCCCCGCAATCGCAAAAGAAAGGGACGCACTCAACTCCTCCAAACGTGATCTGACCATCGTTGACTCCATCGCTCAAGCGAGCGAGGTGGTAGCCCATCTGCGCCGAATCGACCGTACCTGCGGCCGCCAAGAACTCGATTGCAGTTGGGACGCCCTGGTTTGAGAGCGTAGATTGGGCGAGACCCATGAGTCCGTCGAAGCTGCTCGACAACCGCAGGTTAGCAGCTGAGGGAAGAAGTCGAATGGGAGAGGACGCACGCGACGGCGTCAGAGCTGAATTCGATCGATTCGGTGCTGTGCGAAGAAAGGAGTCAGATCGGCAGCGAGGAGCAAGGCGAAAGAACGAACGTCGTGACACCAAAGTTGAGGCCAGTGAGCTTGAGGGTCGAGATGGAGACATCGTCCTGAGCGAGCACACCAGCGACATTCCCACTGCCGTACGTGACCTGCGAAAGGATCAGGACTGCTAAGTGCCGAGGGAGGCGAGGAGCGAACCTGGAACTGTGTCGTGCTGTCGACGAAAGAGCTCGAGACGTCCGAGCCGAGCTGTTGGTGGTTGCCGCACTCTTGACACGCAGTGGAGGGAACCCAGAAGTCTGTGAGCGCCGTCAGCCTCCGAAAAGATTGCACATCGCCGAGGAGAACGCACCAGCGCTGCCACTGTCCATCAGGATCTTGAAATCGAGAGCGGGGGTGCCCATCTGGACCGTCGCAAAGTATCCTGCGCACCAAGTCCAGATCAACTCGCGATCTTTCTGGTGCCTCGAGCAGACTCACCGACGTCGTTCGCTTCGATATCGAGACCCAACGAGTTGACGCCGGTAGGAGTATCCGCGAAAAAGACGGTGTCGTCCGTCGCAGCGGCAAAGTCGATCTCGCTGAATCCTGCATTCGCCGTCGTTCCTGCGGCCGCAGCGGGAGCAGCTGGAACAGCAGCTGGAACAGCACCGGTCGCACCAGGTACTGCGTTCACATTCCCATTCCCTCGACCGTTCCCACGACCGTCCCCAATCTTGAGGACCTTGCCGAGCGCCGCCTTGATACCACGCATCGCGTACCCTCCGCGCTGACGCTTCTCGAGAACGCTCTCCTTGACGACCTGCGCCGTCTCCCACCTCTTCGCAAGTCGACCGCGCAGCTCAGGGTCGGAAGGAAGCTCGCGCTTCGTCATACGAGCATGGCGCTTGACGGACTTGTTGCTGCTCGTCGTCAGCTCCCGGAATTGCAGGACAGAAGGGGAGAGACGTACATGTGCTGTTGGAGAAGGACCTGAGGTGGGATATTGGCGTTCTTTGCTGTCCTTGTAGCGAGGCGCGTGAGAGGGAGGTGCGGAGACCCGTCGACGGGGATGGAGATGAAGGGCGATGCGGGAGCGCGGGCGATCTGGGAACGAGGGAGGGAGCGCTTCGAGTGGCTGATGCGGCGAGGGCGATGCGTCGAGGTGGCGGAGATGAGGAGAAGGGAGGGAAGGAGGAAGGCGAGGAAGGCAGCGAGGAACTTCATGATGCTGCGGAGGTGGGGTTAGGGGAGCCTCGAACGGGATGCGAGAGAGCTCGTACGGCGGGTACTGGTGGAGAAGGTGATGCGAGTGGTCGAATGGATGCAGAAAGAGTGATTGATCTGCCCAGCAAGCGTTAGCGCGCAGGTCGGACGGAGGGAGGAGGAGCTCACACGACCAGCGTACGTCGAGAAGATGAAAGGACAGGTACCAGCCCTTGAGAAGGAAGCGTGCGAAACGACTTCTAGGACGAGAAGCCTGGGGCGTGGAGCAGGAGGAAGAGAGGCGTAGCTGCGAACAAAGAAGCTGAAGAGGAGGTTCCGCTGCGCCAACGCGTTCACGGCCCTCCTTGTCGTCAGGTTTGGGAGTAGCAGTAGTTCTTGGCAGTCATTGGGGTCGTCCCTTTGTCCTGGAAGGGGGGAGAGGGAGACGCCTAACTGAGTCGGGGAGTGAGCCCACCAGAGGGGGAGGAGCTGGAGCAGCCTGAGAGCCAGGAGAGCGCCTTCGCCCGGGTGCTGCTCGCTCCTCGACCAGCCTGCCGCGTTGGGCTGGTACTGCGAGCAAGGGGGCGCAGAACAACGCAGGATAGCGCTGCGTAACCGGCCAGTCGGGCTCCCTAGAACGAGTCGAAGCCCGCGGACGCTCCACACCTTCCCCAAGTCGCCTCCGAGCTGCTGATCTGGCTTCCTCCGCACGCCAACCTCTTTGAAGTTCTGCTAGACCAGGCGCCGACCTCTCTACCATGGCCTCTGAGCAGCAGCAACCCAACGCCTCAGGCTCCGACGCCCTTCTCCTCCCATCCTCCCTCACCCTAACTCCAGAGCTCATGGTGCGTTCACTCCTCCCCTCCCTCTCTTCTCCCACTCAAACTGTACCACAGGCCTCCTTCAAGCCCTCGCGCGTCTTTCGGAAACACAACGAGCCTGGACGGTCCTTCACGAGCCTCTCGTTTGACGACAAGGGCGAGTTCGTGATCTCGGCGGCGGAGGATGAGACGATGCAGTTGTTCAACGCCAAGACGGGCAAGTAAGTGGCTGCTTTCTGGACGATTGGGTGGCGAGCGGGAGCTCAGGGGGAGGGCAGAGAGCTCGGCGCGTCGGACGGGCTGGAGAGGGGACCTCTGCTTGCACGCGACGAGCAGCTGCTGTGGAGGGGAGACGGGAGCTGATGGCTTGTACTCCGCAGGCACCAAAAGCAGCTCTACTCGAAAAAGTACGGTGTGCACCTCGCGCGCTTCACGCACAAGAGCACCGCGATCATTCACGCGAGCACCAAGGAGGATGGTACGCTTCTGCTCTCGCCTCCTCTCGTACCGAGCTCAACCCCTTCCCGCAGATGGCATCCGGTACCTCAGCTTGCACGACAACAACTACGTCCGGTACTTCAAGGGCCACAAGAAAAAGTGCGTCCTCCCCCCTGCTCTCCCCACCTCTCCAGCTCACTCGGCGAACCCAGGGTCGTCTCCCTCCAAATGTCACCACAAGACGACACCTTCCTCTCCGGCGCAACAGACGACACCGTCCGTCTCTGGGATCTCCGAACCCAAAACGCCCAAGTCCGTCCCCTCCCTCCCTCCCTCCCTCTCCCTTCCTAATCTCTCGCACGTAGGGACTCCTCAACATTGCCGGCAACCCCTGCGTGGCATACGACCCCTCCGGCTCCGTCTTTGGCGTCGCTCTCAACCTCCGTTCCACTCTCCTCCTCTACGACCTCAAGAATTTCGACAAGATGCCGTTCCTCAGCGTCCAGATCGACGACCCCATCCTCTCTCAACGGACGTTCCCGCCGCGCGTGCCGGTGTATACGAGCTTGAGCTTCTCGAATGATGGCAAGTGGGTGCTGGTGGGGACGAGTGGGGATGTGCATTATGTGGTTGATGCGTTCGAGGGTGGGGTGGTGGCGAGGTTGGAGGGTGCGTTCCCGTTTCTCTCGCTTTGGCTTTTCGAGGGAGTGCTGATGGAGGAAGCAGTGCCGGGAGGAAACACGGGGTTAGAACGAGCGACGGTCCCGCCTTACGAACGACCAGTGGAGCCTGCTGCAGGACTCAGTGGGGAGGAAGTCTCGTGGTCTCCCGACGGTCGATTCGTCGTCTCTGGTTCGTCGTTTCTGCTCCCCTTCTGCCAACCCAGCTAACCACGTCTCGCGCGCAGGAGCAATAGACGGCAAGATCCACATCTGGGACGTCGCGCCTCCGCCTGGTACGGCGGTACTGACCGGTCGACCAGCGCCCGGACCTGGATGTACGCTCTTGCCTGTCAAGAGTATCGAAGGGCACCTTGGAGGACCGAGCAGGGTCGTCGCGTTCAACCCGAGGACTGCGATGCTCGCTTCTGCAGGGTCGGATCTCGTGAGTCGCTCGTTCTGCGGAGGGAGAGCGAGAGCTGATGAAGTCTGCAGGCGTTTTGGCTGCCGGATACGAAAGACGCTGCGTTTCCGAGTACGGAGAAGAGCAGTGCGGCGTAATCCCAATCCTTTCGCAACCTTTGGCAGCAGCTTCCGCAGAGAACCGCACAACCCTCTGCTCACATTCCCTCGCCCGCTCGGAACTACAGCTTCGCCTGCGCCGCCGCCGCGACCAACTTGGCCAGCTTGGAAGTGTTCTGATCCGTCGGGTTTCCAATCGACTCATCGAGGTGGAGTCCCTTGATGACGTCCGCGAAGAGCGTCTGCTTGAGCATCGACAGCACCTGTTCCCTCATCAGCGCTCGCTCCCAAGCCCACTAGAAACGAAGGCAAGGGACTCACTCCACTCTGCGAGTACTTGGCATGAGCCTGAGCGATCTCAATCCCGCGCGCAATGACGGCCTCTCCATCCCCTTGGACAATCTCGTCGATAATTCCCGCCTCGAGCGCCTCGGGAGCCGTAAAGCGGTGCGCGGTGAGCATGACGCGGCGGAGGGTGGTAGGAGGGAGACGGTTGGCGAGGACGGCGTGCATTCCAGCGGGGAGGGGAGCGCCTGCGGTGGAGTTAGAACTGGGCGGATGAGGAGGGGAGGACGGACGGACCAAAGTCGAGCTCGTTCATGCAGGTCCAGGCGCGGTCGGCGCGCATGATGCGGTGGTCGGCGACTTGGGAGAGGCAGAATCCTCCGGCGAAGGTGTGGCCGTTGAGAGCTGCGACGGTGTGCATGGGGAAGGTGAGGATACGCTCCATGAGGGCGTAGTAATAGTCCTGTCACGAAAGGGCGTGAGCTCCTCCCTTTCCTTGGTTGAGAGGGGAACGCACCTTGAAAAATCCAGGGCACTCGGCGACGAGCTCGAGGTCGAGCCCGTTCGAGAAGAACTTGTTCTTGACGCGCTCTCCAGTGAAGACCAGCGCTGCCTCCTTGTCCCCCTTCTCAAAGTCGCGGCGGAAGGTGAGCTCAATGTCGTCGAGCGCGGGGATGAGCTGCCGGCATCACGTGTCAGCGCCGTCTCTTCCCTCCTTGACCAGCTGAAAGGGGGGACGTACGGCGTGCTTGATAAAGTCCTAGCGGAGGGCAAACGGTCAGCGCGTGAGTCTTGGAGCTCGAGGAGCAGCGCCATCGGGGCCCCAAGAAGAACGCGTCGGCGCCGTCTCGAGCGCCGCGTCCTCGGGAAGACGCACCGGACTGAGTCGATTATCGGGGAGGTGAGACATGGAAAGCAGCCAGATACCCTTTGCTGGACGAGTAACGAGGGCTTGGGCGCCGACTGAACCGAACGTCTTGGGCATGGCTTGCATGTGGAGGGCGCGGGAAGGAGGAGAAGTGGCAGATGTGTGGAGTTCGAGGCAGCAGAGTGATTTGGCGGTGGTGTTCCTTCGCTGGAATAGAGCTTCTGTGTTGAGGGGTGAGGAGGGGAGGCAAGATCAAACGCTGAGCGGGGATGGGGAAGTAACCGGTGTTTTGCTCGCGGCTTTCTGCCACCCAACGACTGCGGGGCAAAACCTTGGAGTTTTTGCCAACGCCAAAACAACACCTCCTCGTCGCCAACTCCCCCTCTCTTCCTTCCTCCGCTCAGCTCTCGACATCCTCGCAGCTATGGACACGGAAGACTACCCCTCGACCTCCTCGTCCGACGACGACCAGGGTGCCTCCGACTACACGGGCGACGACGCCACCGGCTCTGCTCCTCCTCCAAGGCAGCGTGAGTAGGGCTTCCCCAGCTTTGTTCGTAGTGCGCAGGTGCTCCGCATGTCAACCTCCGAGGAAGGGTGGAGAGACTCTTACCTGGGTCCCTCCCTGAACCGCCTCATCGTCCTTCCTTGCGCCACACAGTCGTTCCAGTCCCTCTGTTCCTCCTGCTGACTCCTCCTTTCCCAACTATCAGGCTACACTCGGTCCAATCCTGTCGACCTCGGAACTCCTCCCTCCCCGGAGGATACCTCTCGTCTCGGTTCCGACACTCCCGACCCGCCTCCAGTCGCGTCTTCCTCGCACCTCGACTCGACGAGTGCTACCAAGCGCGACAAGGGGAAAGGAAGGATGGAGGAGATTGAGATGGAGTCTCAGGACGAGGAAGAGCTCGAGGTTGAGCTCATCAGCGCGGAGGACATCGTTACGGACGACATGATCTGTGAGTCCATTTTGAGCTCCTGCGCGTGAAGAGCGTGTCGTTCTTCTCAGCGAGCATCTCCTTGGGACGCAGCAACTACTTGGACCGGAGCTTGTCCGCCAGGACCATGTACCTCATGCTTCTGATGGCGCTCGCCTCGTAAGGAATGGTCGATCCTCTCCTTGGCCAAGACGTTGAGTTCATGTCGGTGAACGATCCTCACAACGGCGGAGCTGGGCACAAGTTCCAAGGCCTCTCCATGTCGACTGGCTACCCCAACGCTCGCCCTCGTTCTCTCCAGGAGCACGATCCTTCGGTAAGCTCCTCAGTCCACGAACCCTTTCCTCGCTGCTGACTGATTTTGTGCTCCTGCAGAGGCAGAACTGTCGCGTTCGCTGCTGGCACGCGCGCTGGTTCGTCAAGACGCTTCAGATGACGGGCTCGAGCACGAAGCAGGTCATGGAGCGCGAGTTCGACGGGATCTTCGACTGGGTTCAGAGTTTGGCGGCGGTTAAGGGGCTCAGACATCAGAGCGAGCTCGTTTCGCGTCTGCTGAAGGAGATGATGACGGAGTCTGATTACAACCCCTTGGAGCATATGGCCGACCTACTTCCTGTTTAGTTCCTTGGTACGCAGCTGTAATACTTCTGTTAGTTGTTCCTGGAACAACGAGAGCGTTCGTGAGAGGTTCTCGCTCATATAGTGGTGCGCAGCAGCTTTACAGCTGCTCTCTCCGCATCGCTCTTCTTCCGGAACGAGCGTTCTCTCGATGGCTTCTCAACGATTCCAGCGTCAAAGAACGAACGACATATGCGTGCGGTGCATCATCCTCATCGATCCCCTACCAATCATTCCTCCGGCCCCCAGATGCTCCCCACATCCTATCCTCCTCCTCGTCCCCCTCTCCCTCACTCCCCACCACCCCCTCACTCTCCTCCT